>JANRMJ010000081.1:4498614-4512964 GCA_025584955.1 Alethe diademata
TCATCTCACATTAGAACTATGTAAAGATGTTTATTGTTGTGGTTGGTTTTGACAGCTTTTGTTTTAAAATAACTTTACATGAAAGGCAGGCTTTATAACATTATTTTTAAAAATAATTAGGTTCCTAACTTTGCATTATGCAAGGCTCTTTAAAACATAAGTTATGTACAAGTAATACTTTATTGTCTAAACACATATGAGACGTCCATGTTTCATAATGGATAGATGACTGATAAATATGAAAATCTGTTTGCAGTCATTTATCTCTGGCTTGTATGGACAAATTGCTTTATGACTATCATGTTGTTCAGTTTTTAGGAAAGTGTTTCCTAACACAGTAAGTTGAAAGCTGTGGGTGCCCATGACAATATAAATGTCCCATAATTTTTTAAGCTTTTTCACCTGTCAGTCTAGATAGTGTCTGCCCAGTGATTGAGTGCCATTACACCCAGCAATAACTCCACAAACAGTGCAGGTGTCCATCTGTGTCTTACAGGCACAGCACTCATAATTCAGTAAGTGTACTTGAATGAATTTTAAGCTCCCTATGGAGCAAAATGAGAAAACTATTGCTGGGAGAGGTTATGTCCCGTATTATACTAACTGATATTGTTGAAAAAAAAAACCTAGGCTATCAGACATGCAATCCATTTTTCACAACTAAAAGAGAAACAAGTTCAGCTGGGGAACAATGGCTTTGGTGCTAATGAAATGTTTCAAGCAGTTATAAAATCTTAAGGGGAAAGAAGAGGGGGAGTGGAGGGGTGGGAGGGGGAAGAAAGGAGCTTGCTTACATATAAGAGCAAAGAACCTTATTATTAACAGGGGGAAAGTTGTGATGGGCATTAGCACTCAAAGACAGTGAAGAGAGATGGCTCTGGTAGCAGAGCCCTGACAAGGGTGAGTAATTAGCTGATGATGGCTTTTGGGATAAATTCTAATGCGTTATGAAACCTGAGGTTTTACATGGTTAATAATTTTCAGCTTGATATAATTAGAATATTTCCTTTTCTAGGCTATAATTACTCACTGGGTTCAACACACAGCTGTAGTCCAGTGTCCCAGGAAAAAAGTGTTTTCCTGTACTATTTTCTTTCTGACTCATGGGCAACAAATTAGTGCTTAATTTTCCCTCTTGAAGCAGATTTTCCTCCACAGTCACACCCAGTGAGTTGTTTTCCTTGAGTATCAGGTAACCAGAGCTTTTCCTACACCTAACTCTTTCTTTTCCCTGCAATTTCAGTTCAAATGGAAATTTTTCAACAAACAACCCTGCTGTTTGCCTCTCAGGGTTGTCACTGAAATCTCATGTACTCGACATTCAGCAATGATGTGAGTAAGAGGACTGAGGACTTTGTTAAGCCTCTCAGAGTAAATGTAGATCAGCTTGCTTACCTGGACTCTCCACAATCATGTATTTTCACACCATAATCATCATGACTGGTACATATATTTTGGATTCACTGCCACTGCCCACTATGGATTCAACTGTCCATCTAGAAAATTAATTCCATGCCAATTTCTCTTTCTTTTTTAAATTGGTTTACACTCTTTTCAGTCAAAGCTGTGAAAGTTTCCAATTCACACTTGCTCTCTTCAGAGTGGGTGAAGACAGGAAGACAGGTGTCTTCATTTTCATTCTCCCCAGAGTTTATATCCTTACTTGAATAACCATTAATGTAATCTTAAATGACTTTTTTCACCCCACAGGAGGTGTAGATAATAGAATTAAAAAACAAAATCTCTTGAAAAAGTCTTGTAATGAACTCCTTAACAATGTGGTTATGAGCCCTATTTCTGCAATGCTCCCTTCTTGGCAAAGGACTTACATTTAAATCCTGCTTCTGTGACAGCTGAGTACATGTTTAAGTATTATCTTGGTGGCTGGCCATCATATTTTCTACATCACAGAAGCTACCTTTTAGACAGATCTGCTGGGCAAGAGAGGGGATGCAGATGGATATTAAACTATAGGATGCTGTCACCCATACCTTTACATTAAACTTCAAAAGTGTATAAGACAATTTAAAAATTAATCTAAATATTATGACTATGAGATAGCAGTGATGGAAAAAAATAGTTATTAACCATTTAAAATGGTGTATCACCAGATGTCCCCTCTAAACTATTAAGAAACAATTTGGCAGCCTTCCTTAAATGTAAGTGTATTTATCCTTGTACAAAAGCAATCTCTTTAGGTATTCTGGGCTATCAAAACATGACAGAAAATGAATGTGCCCTCTTCTGTGCTCTCTTTTCTTTAAATCTCTATTCGTTAAAATAGCATATACTTCCAACTCTATATTTGTGGACTGGCTTCACTGCTGAATTGCCAATGTTCTGGGTCATTATAAATGAAATCCAAAGGCCAGTCCGATCTATGGAGCTTTAAGGGGACTATTTTTTTTATAAGATATGACATATCTGAATGTACTGTGCAGTTACAGAAAGTTTTCTGACACAATTTAGTTCAGCAGGCCCTGTATTTAATGACAAAATTATAATGATGTAGTACATTAAATATATGTATTTAATTTGCAAAACTTCCAAAAAAGAACTATCTTGTATGAAGGTAATAGTGCCCACTACAATCATATTCTACTCAGAAACATGAAAGAGATTAGATTAAAAATGGATTACCACATAGATATACATATACATATATTTCATTGAATAGATTAAAGGAAAGAAAAGCAGTACAAGGTTTGATAAGGTATGTATTCTGTGATCACTACTAACCTTTACCTCAAACGAATCTGTAGCTCTTTCCAACAGACAACCTGGTCCAAACTGTTCCTTGCACAGTCCAAATCCTGCAGTCGAATGCAATTCTTGGCTTATTTATTTTCAGTTGTGTTCACAGATGGAGGCAGAAGCTGATGCCCTGACTTTGAGCAGTTTGATGTTCATTTGGAATGTGAGAAAAAATTAGAGGTGCCATGATAATGCCAAGAGAAGATTTTAGGATGCTGACAGATAGCTTTTCTGACTCACTGGGAAGTCTGTACAGCCAGCACAGGCTGTGTAGCACCACACTGTCTTAACTGTGTTTTCACCTCAAGTTGTCAAGCAATGCAAGATTAAGCAGAACAAGTGGCATCCAAAAAGAAGAACACATTAGTAATTATGTAAAGTCAAATCTCACTCAACAGTGGTAATACTGCTGTCCTCCAGAGATTGCTGCTTCAACATTGTATACAAAAAGGTTTCAAAATAAATAGCCATTCTCCAGGAACTTGCCGGCTGAACACAGAGAGGCATGGTACAAACCCACAATAGAGGCAATGACTAAGGCCCCTACTCTAAAATATCTCCACCCAAATGTCTATTCTAATGGGTCTCACAAATATTCCCAAAACCAGATTTTCCAAAATACAGAACAGTGTTGAGCCAGTGATTACTGATTTTTGCCACCTAATCACAGTGTGTGGCTGCACGGAATAGTAGTGAAATTAAATTGAAGTTTACCCATACAATAACAATGTTTCCTGGAAGATATACTCATATTGCTTCTGATCAAATAGGAGAACTACTGGTCAGTCTCCATATAGGCAAGATTTATAGCAGCAGTATGAACTGTTAGTACAAAGGAAGCCTTAACCTCTGACAAAATATAATGTCTTCTTCCAAAGGAAAGGGCTGCACAGATATATTCTGTTGAACAAGGTAGAGAACCTGTGGCAGTGTTGACTAAAGCAATAAAGATCAATAAAAGTGACAGTACAATCCAGAAATTAATGTGATTTTCTTGTAGAACAGAATGGTTTGCAATAGGCACTATAAAATGTAATTGGAAATTCTGGATATGTATACATTAGGGGCTAAATTAGGAAAACAGTATAGTTACTTTAAATGGCAATTCCTGTTTCAGAGGTGGTTAGAGTAATAATCACTCAATTCTGATTATATGAAAGTTCATTGTATATTTCAGAAGTTGTAAGAAGTAATGAATGTTAGTTTGAGACACAGTAAGTAATGGTGCTGTGGAAATCCTCACTAAAGGTTAGCTTGTGAATTTTGAAAGCATGTCAATACACATTGATTAAGAACAAGATGATTTTTCTATTGTTATTAAATGCACTTACTTCTACAATATTTACTCCTACTATTCCACAACCACTACTGATGAGAATAATACAATCTGGAAAAGAGCAGTTTCACTTAAGCAAATAATTTTCTGTTTTCTATCATCATGCTTCTATCATTCTGGCAATTTACCCAAAGGAATATCATAGCTAATTGATTCCATCACAATCTGAAGACCTATTATCTTCAATGCTTAATTATATGCATCAGTACAGCAAAGGGCAGAAATCCTTTATATGAAGGGTCGACTTTTGAGAATCTAAAGGCAGAGCAAGACCTGAAAAATAATGATAATTGCTCAAAAGTCATTAGCTGTCATTATGAATGGAAACCTATTCCATTTACCGCAATGGACTAGTAATATACAGCCTTATTTTAAGTAAGATAATTTTCATAGAAACAGTGAAAAATGCTGTAAATACCTGTAAACCATGGTCTCTGGGCTATTCCTACTGCCAACAGAATGTAACTAGTGGTTACTAGTGGTTACTAGTGGTTGAAGCTCAAAATGAGGAAGGAGGTAATGAAAGCATTAATTAAAATTATGTTATTTTTTAAAAGGGAAATAGGCTATTTCCTGCATGCATGAGGAAAGCATAGGATGACAAAAAACCAAGCCCTAAAGGATCAACCTTTCCACCCAGATGAACTTCTAATGGGGGTCAGAAGCAGGCATCAAGAGCAGAGTGTAAGGTCAGAGTCATGCAGGGTTATTTCAGCAGCACCCTGTGCTCACAGACCTCTAGAGAACTTTGTACATGCAGAAAGTGTGGTGGAAAATGGCTCAGAGGAAGAAGGAATCTGCAAAATGAAGTTGTTCCAGTGTATTGGTTTGTGTCAGAAAATTACCATGGCTTGGACTTTGTCATCTTCTGTCTGTACATACAGACCCTTATTCTCAAACTGTGAACAAGTTCACAGACATTTTGTCAAATGCTTTTTCAGTTTTATGCTTTCAAGGAAAAAACTCCTGGACAGTTTTGGTGAGGTTGGTGAATATGACATCTTACTGAAGCGCTCAGAGTCCTTGACAGGTTTACCAGGTGTCAGAAGACCATGGACTTGTTTACAGATTCTCACAGGTCCTGCTATTTACCCCTTGCACAGTGATACCTCCATGAAAACCCCAATCCTAGGCAAAAGGACATATCTGCTGAGATCACTAATGCAGCATCTCAATGGTAATTCAATTTAAAAGTAAGCTTTTGCAAGATGTCTGCAGTATGCACTTCCATTATATTACAATTAGCTTTCTGTCAGCATCTCAAATAGTACTGATATTCTGGCTATGTCAGCCTTATGTTTTAGTATCTATTTCAATTAATATGTAGACCCAGGAAAAAATAATGAGGCACTTTCTGGATAAGTTGAATGCTCTCAACAGAAGAATAGTCAATATATCTACTGGATAGCACAGTTTGAGGGCAAATGCAGGGGAGTGGAGTTTATATGCTTTAAATCTGGACAATACAAAAGTTATCCAATTTTCACCTATACTAAGTCTGTGATTTACTATTGCACTACTGCTCTTAGACACATTGTAACCAGGCTAATATGCTGGTGGTTCCACACTCTCTTCAGTCATTTTGGACAGCACTCTACTCTAAAAATACACGCTTCTCATAGGTGTGGGGGAAATGAAAATTTGGGGTGGGAAGAAACTCCTTTACTGCCAGCAACACAGACATGTACAAACTGGGTTAGTTGCTTGACCCAGGGGAGGAAGACAGAATTCAGCTGACATTATGCTCAAGCATCTTGGTGCATGTGGACAGCGTGGTTGATTAACACACTGGTTGGGGCTCCACCCAGCGCTGGTCTGCAGGGTTTGATGAGGTAACTGAAGCAGATGCAATCCTGTCCTTTGGAGACATCGCCTTCTGCTGGGAGCAGTTACCAAGGAGACCAAAAGTGCTTCTTTGAAAGCTCTTGATAAAGTTCTTTTCTTTTCAAAGCATGGCCTCAGTAAGAGAAGAGTATGTGTCGTGGAGACTTTACCCTATTCATTCACCCACGACAATACATGGAGCATGATAAGAACCAGGTTAGGAGAAAACACCTCAGGCCATGCTTCCATCTAAGTCCTCCAACTAAATATTTCACAAGATGGCATAGGTCCTCTCCTGTTTACTGTTGCACAATGACACAGCTTCAGCAGCTTTCCCACCACCTACTCTTCCAACCACAGCAGTTTATACATAGCAAATCCTTTAGGAAAAAAAAGCGCAGAAAATATGTGTTTATATTCTTTAAGAGGGAAAACAGAAAAGAATATGGAAACAGAAGGAAACAGTGCAGCTCATTTCAAAATAATATGAATGCTCTGAAATTTGTCCTGAACTTATCTGTAAAGAATAGCAGCAGGTCTTCCCCTTAGTCTCATCCAGAATCAGGAAAGAAGTTAGGATCACTGTTTAATATCCAAACTGTAGCTCAAAATGCTTAAATCTCCGGACACATACTTGTCCCATTTTAGGTGTATAACTCTTCTCCCACAGGGTTCTGCTATCTCAGTTCACCAGCCAGTGCTCCAGTGGTGTTTAATGGATCAGTGAATTTCTCAGTCACTCTGCTTACAGGGCTTCCCTCTGAAAATTGTTAAGAAAGAGTGGTTAATCTCTGAGTTTGATTTTGTAGGGCCTTGTTGGCCTGGGGTAGCTATGTACATTTTCAGGGCTGGAGTGATTTTTCTTAATGACTCAGTAGTACAAGGCCATGAGTTAGATAAAACAAGTTCAGCTGGAAAAGTTTATGGAAAAATAGTAGCCTCTAGGCTCATACAAATAATTTGAAGAATTACACAGCTTAGAAAGATGGAGATTTTGCTGAATATGCATAAATTGTAATTTGAGGTTAATATATTTCACAATATTTGCAGGTTATTAACATAATGGCATATTCATGAAATACATTTGAAATGTTTTAAAATTAATGTTGGGAAACCTTGATGATTTACTATCATACTTATATTTGATAATGATAGTGCAGTAATTATAATTTTTTTTTTCAACCGAAAATTATGAGTGATTAAGACCTAGAATGAAAAGCAATGTTACAAAACTGAAAAGGGAAAAGGAGCTATACTTTACCTGTGTTATTTTTCCATCAGCTCCTTTAAGAGTAGACCCTAGTGCTTTGCAGGCATTAGAATGCAATTCTTGAAATTTTGTACTTCTCAAAATACATTTGCTCGATGTTTCAGGAGAAAACTATAAAATAAATTTGGAAACTTATCTGAAGCAATAAAATGAAGTTTTAATGTATTGAGTCCAAAACTACTGCTTTGTGAAAAACAAGGTCTGAAAAGCTGATATTGGCTAAGGCCTCATTAAATTATCCACTGACTAAGACAGAGAAAATAACCACTTTATTGAAAAAGCAGTTGAAAGACGAGAACAAAATTATCTCTGTTATTGCATGCATACAATTATGTTATGTCATCCATGTATGCAAATAAAATAACAATGTTAAAGCAAAATATGGCTTTGGAGCAATCTCTGAGGTTTTGCAAAAATTCAGAGAAACAGATTTCATTCCTGTTACCAGTGGATGTTCAGGTGCTTTCGTAAAATTAACGTTATATATAAACACAAATCAGTGCTTAAGTGCCAGATGGTTAATGAAGACCAGCCAGGAAACTTCCATAATTCACAATAATGAGTATGGTAATGAGCCTGCATTACAAGCTGAACCACCGAGTGATACATAGTGCCTACTTGAAGTAACAAAGCATTTGGAGTGTTTGGTATTATATATTCGCAAATATTATATATTCACAAAATGTTGAATTAAAAAAACAAATTTAAAAAAAACAAACAAAAAAACCAAAACCACACAAAACCAACAAAAAACCGACAACAAAAACAAAAAAAGCCCAACATAAAAAAAAAACCCCCCAACAATAAAAGCCCCCCCAAAACCAAAACCAAAACCAAAAAAACAAACAAAAACACCCCTCAGACAAAAAAATCCCAACAAAAAAGAACTCCCTAAAAAACAAGGAAGAAAATTGTCAGATACTCAAAGTTTGTTACAAATTTTATAAATAAATATCTATATTAATAGCAAGCCACTAGAATTGAAATGAAGTGACGGAAATTTAAACATTAAAATTATTTCCAGCATTTTCTGTTTTCATTGGCTTTGTTAATGGCAACACAGACTACTGCTGCTTTTTTGGGGGCTTCATTTTTATAAAAGTTATGTTCGATACAACTGTGAGAATGACACATCTGGTACTTGACTATGATAGTGGAACAGTTACAAGACGACACCTGCAGATCATTCCTGCAGCCAGAACCAACCATTCCCACTTTGGCCTTTGCATGTATATACTTTTTAAAAGAAAACAAGTTTGAACTGTTTTCTCCGTTACTGGCAGTTTGGGTCATAAGATCATATCTCAGATACTTGGAGATGGCTGGGTGGGAGGTGATGCCAAGATACAGTGATGGGATAAGAAACGTCCTGGGGTACTCAGGGAAAGCTGGGGTGTTATGAACGTTGTTCCATGTCTTCCATTGCCAGCTGGTCTCTGGAGGGAAGTCTCTATTCTCCAGCTGTCAGAATGCAGGTGCCCATCCACAGACGTGGCTTTTGTTCTCAGTCCATACCTGAACAGTAGCTTTAATCTTTACAGCAAATTCCTACACTTTGACTGGGTTTTTTTTTCCCTTCAGACAACTTTGTAGCCTTCTGAAACACTCATGTGATCTGACACATCCGTTTGGCTTTTCCTTCTGAGTAACCTTCAGAGAAGCAAAACTGCAAAAACCCAAAGACTTCCTCTTTCTTTCCTCAATGTCTTCCAGATTTTAACATTTGTTTTACCAGTGCTCCCCTCCACATTTCTGGGTAGCTGTTAATGGGAGGTTACCTGTTTAAGAAAAGATTAATCACAAGGTGCTGGCATTTTCATCATTGTATATCAATATGTTAATAAACATAGGATCAGCATATCTATACTGCTACTAGTTCTAATGTAATTAATTTTAAAGCATTTATTAATGGAATAGCTAAAATTAGTTATAAAGTCATTAAAAATTCTGGATGAAGTCTTCTATTTGGGCCACCAAAAGAGGACTTCAGTGTAAAAGTTTCAGTGGATTCATTAACCCTTTTATCCGTGATTGAAATTCTTACTTTTTCACTAGAATTCTTGCCTTACATATTCTTGATCACTTACAACAATTACAATTTTTATAATTAATCATAATTTTCACACTGATAACTTGTAAACTTTCCTTACGCTTGTACAGTCTCCATTCATCTGGAGCCTGCTGATTTTTCTGGTGTCTGGGCTGGTGAGAAATGTGCTTGACACCATTTCACTGGGAGTAAGGTTGAAAATGAAAATGAAAGCAGAATAGTGACATTCTGTTTCTTCCAACAGCTCTGCAGTCTGCCTCCTTTTTCTGTCCTACATCCTCCTCCCTACCCTTCTGTCTTCTCAAACAGATGCCATGACAGTGCATTGTTAATAGAAGGAAGTTTATAAGGTGTCTATACAACAATTCTAGACTTCTGCAAAGTGGGCATTTCCAGAAACAGAGTTCAATAGTCCCCTTGGATTCCTCTCACAGGAGGGAATCCAGCAGCGTGCAAATACATTGTTTCCTTAGCCTCATGCCTTAGATTAGATTCCTAGACAATATCCTTCTTCTGCTAAATACGTGTCAAAGCAAAACCAGTGGAATGATGGGCTTTGTACAACATATATGCTTCAGACACACTGCACATATATTTCCTCTTTCCCATTCATCATTATTATTATGTACTTGGGGAGCCCATTTTTCTGCCTCATTAATCCTTTTGTTTTACTTGATATCCTATTTCAGTCATTTCTGTACATTATTGTGTGCTGTTTGTATTGGCTTGTTCTGCACAGCATGTCTTCCATTACCCAGTTCGTGTTTCTTTTGTTTCAATCCATGTGGTTTCCCTGCATTCCTTTCTGCATGTTTGTTGCTTTGTTGTTTCTCAGCATTTTTACATGTCATTTTATTTTGGCTGTTGAGTCTCTTGTTTGGGTTTGATGTTTACTTTATGAGTATCATATCACAGTATTTTCATAATTCTAATACAATTATGATATTATTTTATTTACTTTTAATCTAGGTGTACCAAGGAAATTTTTAGTATTAGCAATAGGAATACAAGCATGATGTGATAGGGAGATTATATTATTGTGCCAGTGTTAGCAGATTTTGAAGATGCTTATTCAATATCTTACATATACAAACAAGTAAGATAAATAAAATTTGATGACTATTAGATTTCTATGTAAGCAGAAGAAAAATACTAATCATCTGTGGGAGGAATAATGACCAATTACTAGTAAGATAGAAATATTTGGGAGAAACCTGAGAGATGTTTAAAAATCCTGACTGTAAAACGAGCAAGATTTCAATAGTGACCTATAAAAGGGTCAAATAAGAAGGATAACACATTACTGACTTAAATAGTCAGAAAATAACTTCAGATAGAAATACCACTGGGTCGGCTTTGCTTTCTGCATTTACTGAACATCTGTCACTCTTCCTCTTTCTAGCTTTTTCTCAATCTACTTTTCCTCCCCTCTGCCACTCCTCTTTCTCCTTTTCTCATTTCACTTCGTTGCATTGATCGTTATCAGAATTTTTAAAATCAACATCTTTTATCTCATTCTGGTTTTACTACAAGGAAAAACAAAAAATTAACAGTCTTCAACCATGGGCATCTAAGACAATGCTGGTTTTAAACTGTCAGCATATACCAGTGTTTTCTGTCTTGTGTACACTTGTCCATTTAGACGGAATGATAATCTGTGGCATTCTGATTTGAATATTGGAAAAAATATAATTAATGTTTCTGCCATTCTTGTTACTATGGTCATGTAATGAGCTTGTGGGTCCCAGTAGTACCTAGCACCATAGAGATGTAACACAAAGGAATTGCTTATGTTTGGAGAATTTGTATTCAATGTAATATTCAATGTAATGTATTCATTTCATTCAGGTAGACGTATTCTGCTATACAGTTGCATGAAGTTTGTATGCTCAAACAATTTATAAATAAATAATGTCCATACTAATCCACTCCAGAAATACAATTTTAAAAGGGAAATTCAATGGAATTCATTATGTCTAAATGGGATTTTAGTCTCTCAATGGGATTTAAGCTGCCTTGAAATGCAAACTTTGTGATTATAAAATTGTATTTCATTAAACGTCACACAGTTATTAATCTAAAATGAGTTGTCTATATTGTTTTTGAATGTTATTTGTATAGCCAACGTTTTTCATTTGAGAAAAGGCCAGGATTAGTTATTTCTTCTTTAATGCTTTCCTGAATATTTTCACACACTTTGATTAGATACACATGATTTTTCTTTTGTTTCCAGGGATTCTATCTCAGACTTGTGTCTGTGAGAATAGATCAGTACAACCTCACATAGACACTTATTTTTTTCAGAGCATTAGCTACTGTATATATAATTTAAAACAGTTTTTAATTGTGAAGGACAGGGAAAAACTTAAAAATGGATTCAGAATATAGATGCTTTTTTATGTGTAAATTGTGAAGAAAGAAAGCAGGGAAACTAGTTTGTTTTCTGCCTTATCAAGATTAGATAAAAAGCAGGAATAATTACCAGCTCAGTGGGTATGCTGGTACAAAGGAAGAAACACTCATCAAGCAGTTGTTTTTTTCAACTTCAGCAGATTGTGCATGTAAACATACACACACACACCCCTTGGTGAGTTTTGCTATCCTGTAAAATCTAATTAATTACCTTCATGGCACATTTTGATGCATATTGTTTTATATGACCAGTTGGTGTTATTTCAGTTTCTGTATTGTCTAAGACATTATAATGGCTGCAATTCAAATTAAGGATAACAAGGTACATGTGAAAATGATGAGGGCATTTTCCCAAGTCTTTCCAGAACAGCATGAAATGCAATGAACACTCATTGAATAATACTTAAAAACTTAGAGTCTAAAATGTAGACCAATATGGATAAACCCTAGTGAAAAAAAGATTCCTTTTCCCCACTTGCTCTTCTGGAGTTTGTTGAAATAAGAGATTAGTTCTTTTATCAAGTGGTCATTCAAGTAAACTTCTGAATAGATGTGGGAGTTCTGTAAACCTGGTACAGAGTAAATATATTAATATTAAACAGTATGCTTTTTTATTTTAAATTGCTTGATGTACTTAACATTCTTTGTCAAAATGCCCTGAAGTGTATCATATACATTGCTCACCAGAAGAAGAAGAGGGAACTTCAGAAAAAAAGGTTACAGAAACCCAGACCTGGTACCCAAAACAGGAATGACGAGACCAACACAAAAGATCACATACAGAATCCAGCTTTTCATGTCAGATAGTACATTGGCTACAGTTCCATTCTGTTGGAAATGTTTGTTGGGAGTCAACAAGGTAAATGTCACATAGACTTTTACGTCTGAATCTACTAACATACAAATTTCTCTGTCTCCCATAGGAGCATAGTCTCTGAGGTTTTAAGTGTCTGTATTTCTTGCTTAGGTAGCGTGTATCACTAATTTTAAGATAAGGACTGGGCACTTAGAGAAATTAAAAATGGAGACGTATAAGCAAGTACCAGAGATGAGGAATAAGAATACTTTTAGAAGCATCCCTCTTCTAATTATTTCCTCTTAGCAATAGGCTTAGGGCTGTAGATTCAAGGGATACTGTCAGGAGAGAAAAAACGCTAACTGAAACTCATTGTTCGTACCAGCTTGGTATGAAAACCATGCTTAGAAAATGTTTGCCTTACATTTTAAGATCTCTATCACTTAAACCAATTCTTTATTCTCTTTCGAGTACTAGGTGTAATATAAATCACCTTCTTTTTATTAGCTCCATAAAATCTTTCTCTTCCTATAATGATTTAAGGAACAAAATTATTTCACTATATATTTCACTATATTAGTTCACTATATGGTGTTACACATAGTTAATAGACTATCCATGTTTCTTTGATTGATATATCTAATTCCTTTCTCATTGGTACCTAATTTAAACTCATCATGTGAGTACTATACGACATTTTACTGCTACTCTAGTTTGTTCTTCTCAATGATACGTGCCCCATAATTGGATTGAAATAGATCTTAAAAGTTAGAAACACTCAGTATTTGTTATAAGGAAACACCCATCAGCTGATTTGTTTCTAGATACTAATTAGTATTTTTAAAAGGGGCGTGTAAGGTAGGAAGCACAGACAGGTTCAATGTATAAGACAATAATCCACAAGCAGAGTAGGAAAGTAGAAAATTTTCCCAAGCCAGAAAAATGATCTGTCATCTACTGACTCACCTAATCTATGCTAATTTGCAATGTGCTCATCAGACAGTAAATATAGTATCAGTAAACATAAATGTTTCATATAGGCAAAAAGCAATGTTTTTCCAGACGCTGCAAAGCCATCTTAATTTGTGGCTCCTTTAGACCAAGAACAAAGACCAAGAACCACTTGCAACCATAGCCACTAGTTCAAATATCAAATTTCTCTCCTAAATGTACTACATAGCCAGCAGCAGCTGACAGGCAGTCCAAGTGTAGAGGATAAGTGGTTAATGGAAATTCCAGGAAAGATCCCTTGCAACAATTGAGAAAAGCCAGAGGTGAAAAGAAATGCTACAGTCACTTATGTGTGAATGTGTGAGTATTGCTCTGTTCTGCACTGAGCAGTGCATATTCAGTATTGCTTCTGTTGTCTTCCTCACCCACTGTCAGAAGACACAATTATTTTCTATCTTTATTTTTACAAATGCAGACTACAGCTACAACAACAGCATCAAATGAAAACCTGACCTACTTAGAAAAATGTAGCCAGGGATTCTCACTTGCTGCCTCATGCCTAAGTGCATGGAAGTTCTGCTGTCTGCCCAGGTAGAGCAGAAATCTGAAAGAATAACATAGGGTGATCCTGCAGGAACACAGAGCTCCACCAGACAGCACCAGTGCCTAGAAGACTTACTGGGCAGGTAGCAAAACATAAAATTTTGAATAGGTTTATCTTTTGTCCTCTTTTATACTTTTGTGGTTTTGGATGGGATGATACTAATGTTTTGGAAGGTCATTCCTTTTTATGTAGCTCACATTTAAGAGAGCAAGTGAAGATTTATTTAATATTGTTTTTTCTTTCTCTCTTTTCTTGTTGTTTTTTGTTTCATTTTTTTACTTCTTGTTGTTGTTGTTGCTGTTGTTGGTTTGGTTTGGTTTGGTTTGGTTTGGTTTGGTTTGGTTTGGTTTGGT
>JANRMJ010000081.1:4518451-4531355 GCA_025584955.1 Alethe diademata
TGGTGAGGCCACACCTCAAATCCTGTGTCAGCTCTGATCCACTCCATTCAGGAAGAACACTGAGGGACTGGAACATGTCCAGAGAAGGGCAGCAGGGCTGGGGAAGAGTCTGGAGCACAATTCTGATGAGGAGCAGCTGAGGCTGTTCAGACTGGAGAAAAGGGTGGGGGAGTTACTGCTCTCTAAAACAGAAACTGGTGATGGTCAGGTTCTTCAGTTCTTCTCCCTGTCAACAAGTGTCAGGACAACAGGGAACAGTGTCCAGTTGAGCCATAGGAGATTGAGATTTCATCCGAGGAAGAATTTCTTCACCAGAAGTGTTGAAGGCTGCCCAGGGTAGTATTTAAAAGACGTGTAGAAGTGGTACACAGGGCCATGGGTTAGTGGTGGACCTGACACTGATGGTTAATGTTTGGACTTTCCAACCTAAATGATTCTGTAATCTTAATAGATAATTTCGTGTGTCCAGATATGAAGAGTTTCTAGTGTCTTTATATTCTGAGATTGGGAGATTTAATAAAACATCTATTTCTATTTTCCATTTACAACGGCATTACAAACATCAGCTTTACTAACACATTCTTGCTTAGCAAGTACTTAGAAGATTAAGAATTTCTTCTTCTCTTCATTGATTTTGTTGTTGTTGTCTCCACATTATAGTGTCTGTAGTTTGCCATTGGTACCTGCATATTTGCAGGAAATTGTCTTAGCTTTTGTGGATTTAATCCTTTTGTTCTTCAGATATGTCCTGTGCACTCTTTTAATTTATTCAGAAGAAAAGCAAATCCCTATTCAAAAGTGACTGGTTTAAGATGGGAAAGAAACCATAAAAACTAAGTTGTTTTTTCCAGCTCCAAGTACATGTTTAATTTAGCTTTCAGTTTGGTACTCACATTCATTTCATTACTCATATTTGCCTTTTCCATGTGCTTGCTTTCCATCTTACTTCTCAGAGTAAGAACAAGCAAAATATTTCAGCTGTCATAATGACAATAGAATGCATCTGAAGTTGGGGTTTGCTTTTGTTTGCAAACAACAAAAGAATAACAGGTGAAGAGTTCTAGCTTAAATATTTACATGTGAATTTAGCAACTGCAAAATCAGTAATCTGATTAAAATTAGATGCAGTACTTATGGGTTCTGTACAAACTCTTGGGCACCCAACTTTTAAGCAGATTTCAGAAACATTGTATGTCATACAGTATTTAAAAACTGGTTTTGTGAGCTTCTTCTGAGTATTGTGGTTGTCAATTTAAAATTGGAATTAGCTAACAGACATTTTAAGACACTTCTGTCTACCCAAATAGCATTTGAGTACCAAGAGACCAATATTGATTGACAAAATATTTGTTGCTCTGTCTAGAATCTTTGGCATCAATTAATTGTTCTTACTGAAGAAAACATAGGCTAAAATTACATAAAACTAGGGTGGGAAAAATAACTGCATTTGTGGTAGGGTTACATAATATACTTGAAGCTATTTTATATAATTATGAAATTATTGTTCTTTCATGGTAGAAGTAGTCTAGAGTGACATTTTAAAAGAGAAACAAAGATTAAAAATAAAAAATGTATATAAAATTTATATGATCCAGAAAGCTCACAAATTGGTCCGTTACTGTAATACTTAAAATAGAGAATGTGAAGCTCCTTTCTAATTTGATTCATGAACAAAGGAAAACTTGTTATAGGAAGATGTGAAATACTAGGAAAAACTCTCCATTGAAAAGACCCTGAGAAATAATTCCCTCGATATCAAGGTCCAGGAGACATTTTTTCTCTCCTCTAGGCAGAGGTAAGCCTCAGACTCTCTGGCAGCAAAAAAACAGGGAAAATTATGCACAAAATACATGTCTACTTTAGATTCCAAATTAGGCAAGCTGACCTCCAGAGTCACCACTTCAGAAAGAAAAATGGACACAGCCTAATGTAAGAAGCTTTGCAAATGCATTAGTCAGAGAGAAGTCACCAGGAATGGACTGAAAAATAGGAGCAGCAGAGAGAGGGATTTATTTTTTCTGCTTTGTAGAAATTGGCTTCCTGAAGTTTTGGGTTTGGATATCATAGATGACTAGAATCATTTGAAGCTTATCAAATCCCTCTCAGCCAGCAAAATAAGTAAGCATTAGGACATATGATAAAAAGCAGCAGACAGTTTTCATGAGAAAGACCATGGTATTTTTAACATGAAAAGCTATTTTTGTAGTTGCAGACATTGGCTTCACTTTGCAAGCACAAAGCCAGTCATTCATGCTGCTTAAGTGTTTCTCTATTGTCTTGAAAACTGACATCTGATATGTCATGCAAATTCCTGCATTAATTATCAGTGCTAGACACCTCCTTTCTACAACTCCTCGGCTTCCTGCAAACTTCCAACAAAATCAATGATGGAATGAGTTCTTGTGATATTTACACTTGAAAGGTAAGATTGCTTTAAGAGATGGAATTTGAAGAACCTGAAAATTCATCTTCTTCAGATCTTTATATCTTCTTCTATATTGCAGTGGTAGTAAAGTTTTGAAGTTCCTCTGCCTTGGGATAAAAATGCAAGCCTGCCTGCCATGATTTGGCTGTCTCTGTAAAGTAAAACGTTTTTCTGTTCCTCGTGTTTTATTCTTGCCTGGAGTATTTTTTAATCAGGTTGTTGTTTCTGCCCACTATTGCTGCATGTTTGATTCCTGCTCAGCCTCTCTTCATGTAGGTAATGCCATTTCCTAGATTGCTCATTTATTGCCTCTGGTAGGAAGGAGAAATTATGCATGTTTTCAGATACAGAAAAATTGTCTACTAATGGAGTTTATGAAAGATAAAATTCAGTTTAGTGTCTCTGTTGAGAGTGATTTTTGACTTTATATGCCAGAGTAGGTCAGAATTGCGTGATCAAGTCCTGTGGAGAAATAAGAGCAGAAAGTGATAGAAAAGTTTTGAAAAAGAAAGAGGTATTTAAAGAATGATGGAGGAGGGAAGGGATCCTCAATAGGATATTACATGATTGGAAAAATTAAATTGTGCTGCAACATCTGGATTTGATGATTGGACCGCTTGGGGGATAAGGAGCTGTCTGGAGGGTTGCACTTAAAGGGTTATGGTCAGTGACTCAGTGTCCACGAGGAGACCTGGTGGTCATCAGAAGTTGGTGTTGGGACTGACCTCACTAAACACCTTCGTCAGTGACACAAATCTGCTGACACCAAGCTGTGTGGTGTGATGGACACACTGCAAGGAGGGCATGTCACCAGAGGGACCCTGAGAGGGGCCTGTGTGGATCTCATGAAGTTCCACAGGGCCAAGTGCAAGGTCCTGCACCTGGGTTGGGGCAATTCCAAGTACAACATAAACACAGGCTGGGGATGAACAGATGGAGAGCAGCCCTGCCCAGAAGGATCTGGGGGTGCTGGGGGTGAGAGCTGGACATGAGCCAGCCATGGGCACTCCCAGCCCAGACAGCCAAGAGTGTGCTGGGCTGTATCCAGAGCCCTGTGGGCAGCAGGGGAGGGAGGGGATTCTGCCCCTCTGCCCCACTCTGGTGAG
Organism: Alethe diademata; assembly: GCA_025584955.1. Lineage (NCBI taxonomy): Eukaryota > Metazoa > Chordata > Aves > Passeriformes > Muscicapidae > Alethe > Alethe diademata. Next base: position 4,521,983 of record JANRMJ010000081.1, read on the forward strand.
ACCCCACCTGCAGAGCTGCCTCCAGCCCTGGGGCCCAGCACAGGAAGGACTCGGAGCAGTTTGAGCAGAGCATTAATAGAAAGGCCGTGAAGATGATCACCAAGCTGGAGCACCCCTGCTATGAAGACAGGCTGAGACAAGATGAGACGGGCAGGGCGGGGAGCGGCGGGGTGAGGAGAGACCTTTTAGCAGCCTTCCAGCACCTAAAAAGGCTACAGGGAAGCTGGAAATGGACTTGTTACAATGGTGACAGGACAAGGGGAGGGGGAATGGTTTTAAAAACATTTAAAATTGTTTTAAAAGCAAAGAGGATAGTTTTAGAATAGATCTTAGGAAGAAATTCTGTACTGTGAGTAGGGTGAGGCACTGGAAGAGGCTGTTCAGAGAGACTGTGGATGCCCCATCGTGGGAAGTGTTCAAGGCCAGGCTAGATGGGGTTTTGAGTCATTTGGTCCAGTCGAAGATGTCTTTGCCCACGGAAGGTTTCCCTGCCCTTGGCAGGGGTGTTGGAAATAGATAATGCAAGACTACATTCACTTTGAACCCAAAGTATTCTCTGATTCTGTCACGTGAAACACAAGTAAGCAGTCAGCAATGTCCTCAGAATCCTCCTCACTGTCGTAACACAGCCTCTTTAGAATTTTCTGGTGTTATTTGCAAAAGAAGTCAGCACACAAATCAGCAGCAGAGATCAAACAAAATTTGCCAGCTACCCACATAGCTAATTGCAACAGGGTGAATGACCATTAACGAGATTCCCATTATACTTAGCATCCCCTGAGTTTAACAATCTCTCTCTAACTAATAAATATATTTTGAGCATTGAAACAGAACGGCTACAGTTAAAAAAAAAATTATGTAATACCTAATTGTCATGCTTCAATAACAGACAGCAATTAAATACCATGCAGCCACTTGCTCACTCCTCCCAGCCCATCCTAGTAGGGAGGAGAATTGGAAAACACAGGTAAAATTCATGGGTTGAGATAACAACAATTTAATAATTGAAACAAATATATCAATATTAAAAACAATTTTTAAAAATTGTAATGCCAAGCAGATAGAGAGAAAGAGTAACAGAAACCAAAGAGAAACAAGAAATAGATAACACAATTATTGCCTACCTGATGACTGATGTCCAGCCCATCCTCAAAGAACTCTCACCTCCTCCCAGCCAATTCCCTCTAGTTCATATACTGGGCATGACAGACTATGTTATGAAATGTCCCTTGGGCCAGTTTGGGTCAACTGCCCTGGCAATCTTCCCAAACAGCTTCTTCTGCAGATCCTCACTGGCAGAGCATAAGACACTGAAAAGTCCTTGACTAAGGATAAGCATTACTCAGCAATAATTAAAACATAGTGTGTTAGGATCTCATGCTGAAAACAAAATCCACATTATTGTAGCAGCTACTGTGAAGAAAATGGACTCTGTCCCAGCTGACAGTTAGTGTGTTAGTGTGTTTACACACCAGCTTTCACACTTCTGTATACAGAGGTTGCACCCTGCTATGTCAAATGCTCAGAACATTCAGAAGTCAGGAAGTCAGAAGGGAGTGCTAGAATCCCACTAACACACAAATTATTCCTAACCTTCTCCCATTTTTCAGAGGACTAGAGCTGTGCCACTGATGCAATGGCATTCACTTAGCTGAAGAATTTCTCACAGACCTTTTTCTGCATCAAAAAACACCAAACAGACAAAAAAAATTATTCTTTAAACAAACCCCTCACCAGTCTTTCTACAAGGCTTTTCTTCCATCTTGGATATCCAAGACGCTTATTTTCAACTTCCTAATTTGTAGACTTCTCAGCATACTAACTTTTTGACCTGTCAGCCAATATCTGTTGACTTCATGAAACATTGCCTTATGAAGTTTAAGCATATGCCAAGCTCCCACAGCAACGGTAGTAGTGGAATATCACAAAGGCCCTAGAGATAAGAAGAGACATCATGCACTATTGTTACTGCTTTTGCTAGCTCAGCAATACACATATCCATACACCCAAACATTTTGTGGGCTTCCTCTCCATGTTGTGTTTCATCTCTTGCTGATGTGAGCCCTGTGAGAGCCATGGACTTAGCCAAACACTTAGTTCTTCAGCAGCAGTTCCAGTTCTGATGTAAACTGCTTGTGTTAGATATTTCCATGGCATCCTAAGAGCTGTAATCTGTATGTGTAATCCTCTTTATGTTGTGATGTAGCATGAGTTGGCTGTCAGCTATGGTATTTGTATCCTCTATGGACATAAAATAAGGTAGCTAAATCACAGTAATGTCGTGAAAGTGCAGCATATTAAGGTGGTTGTGCCATATTGCTTTGGATACTTTCCATATTCTGCAAAATATAGCTTAAATTATGTTTCCAAAATCCCACCCCTGAAGAAACTGAAACGGTACATAAGAGTTATCAAACACAACCACCAAAAAAGTTCACGTAAGGGCTGCACAGGTGCTGCCCCACACCTTCCACAGCTCCTCCGCTTGTGCATGTGAAGTGTCCCTGGGCGTGATGTCCTGCCACGGCAGGGAGCACAACTTTCTCCCTTAAATAGCTCATTTTCTCTGCCTTTGCGTCCGAACCAGCGAGTCTGGAAATACAACATGGACTGTGGAGAGCAAGAAAAACTTTACTGAGGCAAGAAGGAAGGGATGGGGCTTACAGAAGAGAGTTCGATCCTTGTTCATCTATTTATTTGTTTATGTGGCTAGCTGTCACGCCTTCCCGCACCCGTTTCATTAATAATTTAACTGAGGCAGGCCGCGCTCGCCCCCGGCCCGGCGGCCCCGCCGCCCCTCGGCTGCCGCGCGGCGCCGCCTGGCGGCCGTGTGGGGGCACTGCACTGCCGGGAGGGGCGGGGCGCGGGCCGGCGTCCCGGGAATCCTTGGAACACCGGCGCCGGGGCAGGCCTTCGCTTTCGTCACTGGGCAGGGGAAAACACGTCCCCGCTGCAATGGCGGCCCGAGCCCGAGCGGCAGGATCTCAGCACTATTCGGCCGGAAAAACATCTTTAGCAGCAGCTGCAGCTCAAGGCGGCGGCACCAAAACAGGTGCTGGTGGCTGGGAGCTCAGCAAGAGCTGGCCCTCTCTTTTCTCCTGCGAGCCGCAACTGGATCCAAGCCATGTTCTCCAGATTGTGGTGGTTTCCTCCTGGAGCTGACGATGTCAACCATTTCACAGTAGCATTTCACAGAGGCCACCGCCTGTGACAATTGGTCTCAGGGGCAGCCCACATACCTGCACCTCTGCAGCTCAGAGGCTAAGACCTAGATCTGCTACTAAGCATCTTCATCTGCGACCAAAACCTCACAGTTTTGTCTTATTTAATAGCTGGGTGCTTTGGAGCATTGTGTTAGTCCATAGGCTGTGTCAAATCCTTAGACTCATCCTTTAGTATTAGCATTCCTTCTTGTTAATGGCAGGGATAAGTGTATGTGGAGACTCTGCTGGAAACCTTGACATAGCTTGCTAACAGGCCCATTAGACAGCAGTGCAGTTCACCCCCTGATCCTCTATAGATCTCTGCTCTAAGTGGGGAGATAGACTTTCAGCATAATAATTGGCTGCAATTTGGGCTGGAGTGCACAGGAGGCTACCTGACCATTAGTGTTAAGCTGTAGGAATGCATTGCATACTGAATCCTTTCAAAAAAAACCCTTCCATTTCTAAAATTTTATGCTGAGCATATGTGGCCAATTGCCAGCTGACATTCTTCTCTTGTGCTGTAAGAATGCTTCTCTCTTGGGCTCTCACTTTTACACTGTAAGCTCTTCAGTGCTGCAACAAATATTTATGTTTCCTTTGTCTGATGAAACAACAGAAAACATAAATCAGCTAATAATAGATAATAACTATTGACATTGTGCTATGATGTTTTCATATTCATACAGGCAAAGGAAATGCAGGGCAGAGATGCTTGAAAATTATCTCTCTCTTTTCTTAAAAAACATCAGTTTTCCAGAAGTAATGCCTCCACAGAAATGTCTCTATTTAAGAAAAAATGCATTTAGAAGTGTATAATATAAAGTGACTGTTTCATAAGGCAAAACTGAGAAATTCCATCTTGGAATTTCAGCATTTAACTTTTTTTTGTGGTTGTTGTTGTTTCAACAGCATGGTGTTATTTTAGATTTTTATATGAGAAAGCCCCTAAAAGCTGGAGATATACACTGGTTTGAAACCATTCAGAGTCTTTACTCACTCATATTTTTAAGGCGTATAAGCTATTGCTGAAAGGAATTCCAAAGAGTCATCGCAAGCAGAATAGATCACCAGGGTTTCTTCCATAAATATTGCTCAAATGAATGACACTCCAGATTTAATTGTTGATGTCTGCAAGTGTTCTGAGAGACTTCATCGTATTTTATCTCTCCTTGTAATAATGGGCTTCACTGCTTTCTATGTTGACTTTGAACAATAGGGTCCTAAAATCTGTAGATTATCTACATATAATAATGTCATTATATTGTCCATTATTTATCTTAACATAAGAGATAATATTTGGGAAATCCTGCAAACCAGCCTTCTGTGTGATTTGTTGATGACTTGCTCCATAAAACCTGTTTCTTAAGGCAGAGAGCAAGACTGCTTCCACCATATTTATTTTCTGTTTACATATGAACAGGTATTATTGAATCTCATTCCTTAATGTCATCTCTGGGTCAGGAAGGTCTGAATCCTGCCTCTTTAAACATACCCTATGCTACAGGACAGACTTTAATCAGACCTGACTGGTAGCTTTTCCATGCCTAAATACACAGTATGTGAAAAATACCTAAACTTACATACTTATAAAAGAGTAGAATGGTTATTGGTAGACTTTTCTCCTTTAAAATTAGATGAGTTGTTGCTGCAGTGAAAACATTCTTTCACGGTTTACTTCCTGGATGATACATTAAAATACTGTTACTGGGAAAATCAACACAGTATATTTGAAAGAGTACAGAAGCAGTAAAAAAGCATGAAGAAAGTTTGGCATAATTTTGCACGTTACAGCAATTGTTGCAAGTCAGATAACTGTGTTTTGTATAGTTATTAACTGGCTGAGTTTGAATAAGCAATCTCACTGGCCCGGGAAGATTACGAGCTCAATAAATAAAGAAAATTCAGACTGTTTATATATGCTACTTCTTTTGCCAGGAAACAAATTAGCTCGAAGTGTGTAACAGAATAAACAAAACAGACTTGGCTTTCCCAGCATGATCTGTGAGGGCTGCAGAAGCCATGCATAACTTTTAGATTCTGCCAATGATCTCCTAGTGTTTTACACATAAAAGATATGAACACAGCCAGCAGATTCTAGAGGATAGGGAAGTATGTAGCAATCAATAGCATAGTAGATTATCAACAAACATAACAAGGTGGCTTGATTTAATATAGGTCAATGTGTACATCCAATTTAATATACTCCAGTTGCTCTACACAATGACTGAATAAAAAAATCAATCACATTTTTTCCCCAAAAATTTAGCAAAGTTGCCATCTGGTTTGCTAGTTATATCAATAAGATCTTGCAGGTGCTGTAACTGAAACAGAATGAAGATAACTAGCAAGATAATTCCTGTAATAACTCTTAGGTTCTTGTTGCTGAAAAATCAAACTCTAGCAAATGCTGTATGCCATCTTATTCAATCTGGAAAGTTTCCATTCTGAATTTTCAGTTCCTCTGTTAATTATGTTGTTTGTACCATGCTTGAATCAGTTGTGCTATGAAGAGAAGAACTGATGGGTCAGGCCTCCTGTGGATGAAAGAACTGATGCTGAACAAACAAAGGAGTTATTCCACACAGACTATGGAATGCATATTTTCACAGTGAAGTCTGTTCTACTCACTGCCTTTGAAAAAAACTCTGAGGCAGACAGACAAATAATTGGATTAATTAGGAAACCAAACTGCAGATATGACATATTTAACCATGGAATTTGAATATTTTACTTTCTAATAGGTAGGCCATATTAATTTTTTGATCAGTTAGCTTTTTGATGAAGCTACATCTGAGAACTGACAGATTTTACCCTTTATATAAATTAGTTTTCATTTCAACAATATTTGCCCTTCCTAGACTTATCTTATCTAAAGGGATAAAAATTTCTGTTTCCAAAACAAGTGCAGACTTTGTCTGTGACTTCAGCCAGAGTATCTCACACATTTCTGCTGTGCAGTGTTAGGGAGCGAGGACTCTGTCATGTTTTCTGTGCTGCAATGTTATCAGTGTTAGGCAGCAGTCCTAGTTTCTCTAGGGTGGTACGAGCTGAGGCTCCATAATTTCAGGATGTGTAATTATAGTGAGACACCTAAATTCCTTCTTAGCCATTCACATGAAAACTTGCTATAGCACTACCTGCAGAGAACACCTTGTAAAAATTCAGAGTCTTGAGTTTGAGGAAAAACATACTAAAAGGCATGAGAGAACAGAATCTACTAAATGTAGAAAAAAGCTACTCTTTTGGAGGGAAGGATGCACACACCTCTCTTTTGGAAAACCTTAACCACACTACCCACAGGTAAGATCCCCATAGGTGCATTTATCATCTAAAATAACTTTATTTCCCTTTGTTAAGCCAAGACCTCTTTTTCTACATATGATTGCAGACATGCTTAAAAAGTTCTTAACATCGCCTAGATTCAGTCAGGAAAAGTATACTGAAGAAGTGAAAAATAGATTCACAGCCCTACAAAGTGGTGTCAGAGTGCTGGATGCAGATTCTTCAACTTCAGCAGCTGAAGATGGAAAAAATCGCAGTTCACTTATAAGGAAAAAAAACCCAAACAAACCAATTCTCTGTGGACGTAAACACATATCCTCACAGAGGGGGGGAAAAAAGCAGGCAGTTTTAAAATATGGTAGCATTTCGTAGTACTTTCTGTATAAATATAGCATACAAGGTCTTGAAAGTCATGCTTGCAGGAGCTCTACAACTCATTTTCATTTTACGATCAAGTCTTCTTCACCCGTAGAACCTAGTAAACGAAGGAGTGCCTTAATGCATTAGTCTCCCTCCTCTCAAGGAAGATATTCCATTATTTCAAGAAGGGGAAGGGAATGGCTTGAGTATTTGTGTATTCAAGTGTGTCAAAAAAAAGGCTGGAAGGGAAACTTGGAAAAAAGTACAGTAGTTCAAACTTTACTGACAATTACACAAATACAGCTCCCAGGATCATACTGCCTTTGCCAGAAATGCAGTCAGAAGTAAAACTGCATAATGTTGTCTATTCTTGAACCTGTACCTCTGCACCTAAAAGCAGAATTTAATTCAGCATTTATAAATATCTGTCAGATCAATAAGCTAAGACAAACTCTCCTTCCATGACGGTTTCTGCTAAAAGGCCAAGCTGAGAACTGGAGATCCTGAGACACAAGAATGCTTTTAATTATGACTGCTTGAGAAAAGTAATCTTTATCTTCCCCAAGTTTGGAATAGCAATCTTTATCTTCTCTGAGCAGCAGAAACACTTATGCAAGAAAATTCAGAAGGCACTTTTGTTGAGCTTTCCAAAATTTTGTCTCTTTGTCCTTGACTAGGCCAGGATTTATTTATAAATTTAATCATTACCATGATACTAATGACAGCATGGCAGACCTCTTAACTTATCTAGGTCCTAATGTATTAAACTTGTAGCATATCTCTCAGGCTTTGAGATCCCTCTCTCAAGAAACAATTGCTAGCCTTAAACTCAAAAATTATTTCTTTTTGACAAATCAGTTTCTCAGAGTTGAATTTGGTACAGCAAAACTTGACCGCTCTGGGAAGGAAGGCAAGCCAGGAGCCAAGTGTGACAGCAAGGCAGCTGGGAGCAGTGGCCTCACTGACAAAATCACAGCATTCAGAATTAAGGTCAAGAGCTGATGATCCCAGTCAGACACAGTTTATCCTAAGGGTCCAACTTCTGGGCCAGACAGGGGAAGGTCCAGGACTGTGCCTAGACTAGCTCTTGCACAGCTGTGGCACCAGCAGTAAACCCACAGCTGGAAATTGTGAGGTCAATACCTCCAGTGCTCTAGGCACTAAACTTTGTTGGGTAATTCTCTAAAAAAGCAAGCAGCTAACAGTTGCTAAAAAGGTTGTTTATTGCAGAAGCATATCAGTCTCCAAGGCACCATCACAGCCATCAAAGTCCATGCTAAGTTTGTTTAAAGTCCTAAGTTAAAGCAGAAGCTGTCTCTGATGGTCCCAGCAGGGCCAATGTTGGCGCAGCAGCTCCTATCTTCTCGGTTGTTGACAGCTGTAAAAGCAATGGCAGCAAAGCAGGGGGGCAAAAAAGGCAAAAAGCAAAAAGCAAAAAGCACCAACTCTCCCCGTTACTAATTCTTATACAGGGTTTTCTCAACAAGCTAAGATGCAAGCTGGGACCACCACTCCTTAACCTATTAGAATCCTAATTTCTTAGCACATTAGGTTACGTATAGAACTACACATACAATCTATCTTGTTCCATCTAAGAAATGTAAGCAATATTCTTACTGTAACTCTATTATGTTTAAGTCTTGTCTATAGCTGCAGGCCTGGAGCCTCTACTGAGGATATCAGTATGTTTGCAACCTTCACTAGAACATTCACTGCTACCATGGTATTTGAGACCTTTTACTTACTAAACACACTGCAGCTCCTACTAAAACTTACTGACTCACTTCTACTTTAGGTGTAAGAGTCTTAATATACTTTAATCCATCCAAAGGCTTTAACTCGATCTCTGCACCTTGATTCCTCCTTGAGGGATTCAGAGAATCCCCTAACTCACTGACTCCAATAGGAAATGCCCCCTGGGAAACTACTGGGGCAAGTCCTTTCCTCATGCACTGGTGGGAGAGCCCACCTTGGCCTCTAACAGCTCTTCACCCTTCACTTCAGTAGGCTGAGTCCTAGTGCCATGCGAAGGAAGTGATTATAGCTGTAAGACAGAAGAATCATTTTTATTAGCCAGTTCAGAATATTTGTGTATTTGCAGGACTATTTAATTTATTTAAATACAGAAATTAATGTTTTGTTACATAGAAATTGCCATAGTGAATGAAAAAAACCCTTAAATCTTGTTACGTCTTTTCTAGAGCAGCAGGAATAAAAGGACCTTGTCCTCAGAAGTACAAGGGCAGAAAATAATCCAGTCATGAAGAAATAGTCTTCTTAATCAATTAAAAATACTTTGAAATCTAAAATTCCGGACATAGATTTTTAATAATTCCTTCCTAATTGTTGGTATGTATTTGTTACTTATACTTGTGTAAACCTAGATGTTGACATTATCTCTATAATTTGCAAAGTATACCTTATATTCTTCTAGACACTTGTTATTAATGATAGTTTTAAATAACACAATTTTAAAGTAATGCTTCCTTGCCGAAATACCCCTTGGCCAATTTTACAATATGTCA
>JANRMJ010000081.1:4594557-4606678 GCA_025584955.1 Alethe diademata
TATAATAATTTGGAGGGAGGGGGTTTGCATTCTCCATTTCAAAGAGAAGCTTCTGACTTTATTGGCAGATAACTGTCCTTAAAACCAGGACAGTACGCAGAGTTCTGTGTATACCACAGTGCAATCTATTCTGTCCCTGGTGGAAGGTGGAAATGTGGAAGGGCATGGGCAGGAAAGAGAACATTGAGGGATAGCAAATATCTTTGTCAACCAGAATGGAAACAACTCGATGCATGAAGTATTATTGATGATTTTCAAAAGCAAGGGCATTAGAATCAAAATTTTCTGGGTTGCCAGAGTGGCCCTAAGGATGCTGCAGGAGGAGGGAGAGGTGAAGTATGTGCTGGAAAACTTGTAGTGAGCTGTGGAAAGCAGCTGGCAATACCTAAAAAATAGCAGGGGTTGTTTTGTTTTGGTTCAAATACAGAGAGGAAAAAAATCAACTGCTTTGTTCCTCCTTCACATAAAACAGACCCTTAGTAGGTAGTTAGACTGTATTTACTTTAACCTTGATTTCCAGCCTTTGCTTCCTAGAATTACTGTCTCATGTTCTTGCAAGGATCATCCCAAAAAACTAACCAAGTTGGCACAAAATTTATTTCAGCCTACTTGTGCTAGGAATTAGATAACTTTGAATGTATGCAGCTTTCCTTTTTTATGTGTGGGATATCATTTTCTTCCTATTTCAATACCCAGTACTAATGCCCCACTATTCTGGATATTGTTTACATGTAGCTGGAGCCTTCTCAGTGACAACAGAAACTGTACTGGAGCAAACAAGGTGTTGAGGGTCCCAGGCTGATGTGGGAGAAATTAATGCAAGAAAAGTGTTAAGAACACAGAACTTCAATATCTTTTCTGTAAGCAGGACAACTCTAGCATTCACTCTTAAATGCATCACTGCTATTTACAGGGTGGCAGAACAGAACATCTGACAGCCACCTTATTTCACATTTTAAAATAAACTTTAGCAGTTCAAGAGTGTTGTGGTTTGGTTTGTTTTTCTCCTTTTGGATTTCATCTATCATTGTGCAGGGTTTGCTGGTCCTTCTCCTTGGTTACTCAAATCTTTCTCAAAGACTTATTGGCTTGAAATGTTCTTTGCTGCCTTACTGCCTAAAAGTGTCTCACAGTCCTTCCTGGAAATCTGTTAACTATAAACTGTGTTATCCCACCGTTCCTGGAGGCTTTGGGCCTCTGTGTCAGGCACTGGGTGCATTTAAATTTCAGTGGGGCTCTTCAGTTTAGTATTAACTAACTTTTCCCCACACTGCAGTTGCTGCACTGCATATTTTGCCTGCAATATCCCTGCATAACAGCAACTACAGCAAAGTTTTTATCCCTCATTCCCAAACTGAATTTGTCTGATTGTTTCCTGTTCCTTTGTTTTCTTCCCTAGCTCTTTAAACTTCACTTTTTCTTTTTTATTTTTTTAAATTTTTTTTCCCTCCAAGATTTATTTGCTCTGCCTTTGTTTTTCCCCTTGCTTTCTCCTTGGTTAGGCTTAGTCTCTATTAAGAGGTTCACTTTTCTTCCCTGAGAAAGGAGGCAAGTGTTTGGGACTGTAGAAGAGGGGTTGTACATTGGTTTGCATCCTCTGCCTGGTTCTAGTTCCTCTCCTTGTTGCTGTGGCCATAGGGTGGCTGATACGGGGGTCTGTCTTCTGCAATTCCCAAATCATACAGAAACACTTCCTTCAGTGTGCCCAGAAAATGTNNNTAAGAGCAGGAATGTATCTTGGACAGAGAAGTGACAGATCTCTTAGGGTAGGCTTTTATTTAGTTTCTGTTTTCTTTTCCCTCCCAACAGAAATGCAGAAATTCTGGCCTTTTTAACCCAAAGAGAAAAAAAGCAATTAAAAGGTGTGAATCTAATTATTGCCTTGGCTTAGAGTGAGCTTCTATAGGGAATGAAATTAACCTGGCAGGAATTGGGATTATATGATTTGCATAGGACAAAACCATTGCTGTTTTGGAGGAGTTGACAGCATGCTTTTCTAGACTACATGTGCTTCTCCAGTTTTGCATATTGACCTTTTGCATTAGTCAACAGTGACTCATGGTACTTTGCACCTTGAAGGGTAGCATTTTATGCAGAACATGCTCTCTTTTTTTATTTTTTTTTTCCAAATTGCTTGTCAATTATGGCCATAAACTGGGCAAAGGTTGGGTGAATATAGTCTTTTAATACATTCCAGACAATTTATATTTTACTGTGCAAGAAACTAGAATTTCCATGTCCCTTCTCCTCTCTTTCTTGCTTGTATTGGCTGCTATATTGCCTCTTGCTAAATATTTTTTTTTTTTTGCCCACAGCAAAAGTTGGAGTAAAACCAGAGCTCCACGTTTGTTAGCCAGACAGGTCTGTAGATGTTGCTTCACAGGCAGCATTGCAGAAGAACCTTTAGGTGTAGCCTGGATAGGTGGTTGTCCATCTCCCTGGAGTTCAGAGGAGGTTTCCTTTGTCTCAAGGCTTTTGTAGTATGGCATGCAATGCCAACAGCAAACCTTCCTGAGGCTCTTGCATGTTTCACCATTTTCTTCTTTGAAAACTTAGTTGCTCTTTCAAAAACTGGACAGGAGATGTTACCAAGTATGCATATTGTAGACATGCAGTACTCTAAAAAACATTCCATTTTACTGTAACTTTTGTGTCATGAGAGAGAAGAAGACTGGTTGGTAAGGGAGAAACCTGGCAGAAAACCCCACTTTTACTCTTGTTTTGCTCCAGTCTTTTCACTGGACAATATTTGCCCCTGGAAAGCAACAGGAGTCTTGCCCTGAACCTTCAAAAAATCCATTTCAAAGTGTCAGAAAAGGCCTTTAGTGTATAAGGTCTATTTTAATCTGTTGTTACTTGAACTACCTGCAGTAACATAAAATAATAATTTTTTCAGAAAAAAACATACAATATAAAAGGAAAAAGCTTAGTTGATGAAACACAAAATAATTAAACAGGAGCGCTGAGTCACCAGCTTGCTTTTTGTTTGGATTTAACCTGTAGAAGAGGGAGTGGTTGGATGCTCAGCTGGGCTCTCAGGAGCAGAGCCCTCAGGCTCCCTGTGAAACACAGCAGGGAAGGGCCTGCTCTCTATCCTGCCCATCCCCACAGCTCCACAGACTTGGCACAGCTTTCAGGGAGCAGATGTTCAAGATACCCCAAGCCATTTATTCCCACAGCCTGCACAGTGTGTATAGTGCAGAAATGTATTACCTATGTGAGAGCTTCAACTACTGTTAAAATATTTAAACTGCTGTTTAACTACTGCTCTCTGCTGTTCTTGATTGCTGGTTTAATGATGCTGGATCAAACCCTAAAGGGAAACTGGCCAGGGTTAGAGGAAAGGGACTTTATGACATGAAAGACAGTATCACCAGAAAAAAATGAGAGGATGAATTGGAGAATAGGTAAGAAGCACCTTCTAATCTGCACAGAAGGTTCAAAAATGAGTTTCCAAGATGAATAATGGGGTATTTAAGAGCATTTATTTTGTAAGACAGATCTTGAGCAGTTTATGACTCACTGATATTTCAAGCATGTGGGGCTGAAAGTCAGGATTTTTTCTTCTTTTTTCTTTCAGTGCAAAGGTTTTAAGACTTACACGTCCTTTTAAAATTTCCAAACTGTTCCACACAATATTTTGTTGGAGGGGTTGTTGTAATTTATATTGGACTTGATTATAGTGCAGGTGTATGTTTTACGATGTTGTTGATGGATGTGTCCTAATCGTGCAGGACAGGAAACCATGAACATAACGACATGACAATTTTCATAATGAATGACTAAACCCTATAAGAAGTGCTTCAATAAATACTCAAAAAGAATTTTAATATCTTATCCATAGTAGCAGGACCATCAGAGGAGGGAGGAAAGAGAGAACATACTTACTGTAGTTTGGTTGCTATTTTGTATTTTAAAAAAGTTTTTCCAGTAGATTCTCCTTAGTCTCAGAAGAGTAGATTTGATTTTTCAAATTGGTTATGGGACATTGAGAGCTTTTAAATGGTGCTGAACAAGGGACAGTTGTGAAAATTGGCACTTGCAAATGGTATCCACATGCCTTTTAAAAAAATACATTTAAAGCTTCTGTTGGGCACTTGTTTAAGTGCACACGGATGTGGGAAGGAAGGGGGTTCCTGTTTGCAAGGAAAATTCTTTGTGGTAATTGGTGGGTGCAAGGGATACAAATGTGTCCTGCAGGGAGTTACAAGGGTAGTGACAAATCAACAGCCTTGAAAAGCCCTTGACAAATCAGAGCCATGGCTAGACTGGGATCTAAGAGCAAACTGTAAGGCTCTTTCCAGTCTTCAAACCTGAGTCTGAAGGCTACAGAAGCCTTGAAATAACTGTCCATCAACAACCAGGCCAATTCCAGTTACAGCAAGGGACAGTCAGAGGAACTAGGCGATGGAAGACCATTCAGTTGCCAGATACACTGAGTTTGCAGGCTCTGCCTGATACAAAGAAGATTTGTGGTGTAAATGAGCCTTCCATGACCCTCCTGACATCAGTGGCTTCATCAGCCTCAGCAGCAGTGAGAGACAGTGACTGAGGCAGACGGGCTGGGATCCCTGCTGAGGGCACTGCTTTCCCCTGAGCCAGCTTGGTGACAGCATCACTGGAGGGCCCACCCAAAATCTCCTTAATTCCTGGATGCTACCACATATGAAGGTGATAAAAAATTCCCTAAATTCAGAAGCAATCAAAACTTAACAGCACCTTTTGTAGAAGAATTGTGTCATTAGCTTAGTTGTGTCTGAGCATCAGAGGATGAATGCTATTTTTAGAGGGACAACTAGTCCATATTTTAACTACTCCATGTGGATTTAGTAGTCACATAGTGACTAGGTGTTACAGAATCACACCTTCTCTCCCCTCTCCCCAACTCTTTTGTAATGCATCTCTGAAGCAAAGCTCACAAAGAAAGAAAAATGAAGTGGTTGACTTTGATCTTCATGAACAAGAAATTAGAAGAAGGAAGACACCTAGGATACTTACAGTGAAACTTCTTGGTTAAGTTTGCTTTTCTGCAAGCATTTTGCTGTTCTTTGGAGCCCCATTTTACTGCTGGATTTCTGTGAAGTCTGTGCCCGCAGTTTTCCGCATGGGTGAGAGGTGTGTGCTGGAGGGTGATGGACAAAGCCACGGGGCCATCTGGAGAGCAGCTGTCCCCTCCCTGCTCTGAGCCAGGGTGGCCCTGATGGCCAGCCCTGGCTGCCCACTGCACCCACCTGCCCTGAGGGCTGGCCTCTCCTCCACAGACAGGGGGCTGAATTGTGGAAGGCTGAGACCCCTTCCCAATCCTGCCTTGATTTTGTGCATGCTGCTTGCCCAGTGGCATCACCATTTGGCTGGACAGTGACACTAACAGCTCTGTTCATGCCTGGCTTAATTAAGGCAAAACCTACAAGTTTACGTGGAAGATAACATTATTTTATTTTTCTCAATCTATGTTGTTTTACTCTCTTTTTCCCAGCCATGCTCAGCATCACTGAAGCATAGTCCCATCATCTGATTTTGACTTAAAACGTTAGCATTTGGACAGGAGGGTATTAGAGAAGCTCTGCCTCCTCCTGCTCACCTCTAATAATTTGTTCTGTGCCATTTTTTAAAAGTATGTGTGGCTGTGTAGTAAGATGACAGCTGTGCTTTGTGTGAATGGATTTCTCTCAGAAACAGAAATAATCAGCTGTCACATGGCTCAAGCACTGTAGCAGAGAATGAAAGAGGAGTTTCAGGAAAAAAATATAAAATTAACAAATGGAGAGATTGAAGTGAGATATCACACCTTGAGAAACAGTGCCTGTGTTTTTGAAAGGAAAAATAAATAGAAATCATTCCACTTTGAGGTTTGAGCAATCTTTTCTAATGAATTTTCATGTATTTTTTTGACACCGTGACAAGCAAGGAGTCTGCTGGGATGGGGAGGATTTATGGAAGCAGGTGTTGCATGGGTGCTTCCAGACTTGTTCAGTTGCAGGCTTTGAGCAGGGATGATCTTTGTGGGCCAGTGCTCTGCAACACCATCCCCACCTACCCTCAGGAGACTTAATTGCTTTCTTTTTCTGCTGCAGCAGTGACAGGGCTCACACCCAGAAATGAAATGCCTTTGGTACATTGCCTACCGTGTAATCAATAGCTAGGAAATTCAATGTGCTTGCAGTGACAAGGGGCAAGGTAATAGTTACGGGGAGGGAAGGGAAGGTAACAGCTGTAACACCCCTGGCCGCCTCTGCCCGGGGCTGTGCTTGCCTACAGGATAGCCACAGAGGAAAAATGCCTGATTGAATAATGCGTGCACAGGAACCAGCTCTAAATTCCTTGGGCAGCACCGTTAGGATGCAGTTTGTCAAGTGTGTCTTTTGTGATTGTAGCTCTAACAAGAGCTCTGCTGATGTGTTTTTCATCTAGCAAAGACTACGTTGCCTTTATTCACTCTTGGTTCAAAGACTGGCTGTGAGGATTGCACTGAACTTTTGAATAATCTCTGCTAATGCATAAGTAATACTTGCTGATTTACATGAGAGTTGGTCCTATTTCTTACTAAAAAGCATTTCATTTTTATTAGGTAAAGTAAAAAAACCAAAAAACCTATTAGTAAAGATTAAAACTCAATAAAATGTTTCACTTCCATTTTGCTGCTCTATTTCCTCTCATAATCATGTAAGTTGGTGACTACCTTCTTTAAAAAAAAAGTAAAACCCAAAACCCCAGCAACAACAAAGCACAAGCCGAATACTCTACCAGAAACCTCTCAAAAAATATTAACTAATACTTGCAGCACAGAACTCCTGCTGATTTAGGAGGAAAAGATTTGACGGTGGATACGGGCAGACCTTTGAGGAAAAGCCCTAAATATTAACACAAGCATCAAGATGCCATCTTGAAGAGCTGGTATGCAGGCCCTTAGTGCAATAATCATGTTTTTTCATGTAGCTGGAACATTTTCCTCTAGCTTTTACCACAGACATTTCCTACAGAGCCACCTAAATCCTCAGACATTGATGGACATACTGCCTATCAAAGGTAGCAGAGTACAGATGACCTCCTGCATGTGCAGGCAGGATAATGAGTAAGTTTGATTGTGAGCTTCTTAATGCAAAAAACATTTGGTGCAAAATGAGTCTTGTGCCTTGGAAGGCAAGGTGCCACAGGTGAGTTTTCCACCCCTCTGCCCTGTCCTCCATACAACACAGACCAGCTGCACAGGTGGGTTTGAGAAGCATCTCTTACCCTGTGCTCCTGTGTGGCACTCAGCTTGCCCATACACTAGAGGTAATTTACCCTATCAGCCCTTTTCCTTTAGAGCTGTACTTGTGCCCAAGCTGCCTGTATTGCCTGCTTCATCTACTTATAAAAATAAAACTGTATTTTAAAACTATCTGAACCATAGAAAGTTGGTGGCTCTTTCTGCTCCTCAGTATTTGCATAGATGGGCAAATAAAAAGCCAAAGATATGTAAAGAATTCTTGTTCAAAACAACCAAAAGCCCTAAATATCTCAAACACCTGAAAATTTAACATCTTTTTTAGCTTTTATTTTTAGTGTGAGTAATAACATTTACATAATCAGAGAAGAATCTATCTGTGACTACAAAGTCTTTTGTTCATGACATCAGCTGCTGTCAGACAGAATAATGAAAGAGCAATTTTTTTCACATTTTACTGAGAAGGTAAGGCTGGTGTTTCTTTTCAGGTCCTGCATAATGCTTCTTACTATCTTTCACTGGTTTCCCCCCTAAATGAGAATCAAAGACTAGTGCCATCTATCCAGAATTCTTGCTAAAGGAAGGAGTAAGAACCATATAGGAAAACATATTGTTCAGAAAAAATAATTTGTCCCTGTATTGAATATTTCTGTCCTTTCTTCTGAGGACTTGATCTTCTCTCTCCAGCTCATGAAGTCCCAGATTTTCTGGAGAGCCATTCCCTTTGGCAGTGCTGCCACAGCCAGGTCTCTGATCCAAATGGCACATAACATGTCAGCCTCCTGTCATTTTTCCACTTGGCATGCTGCAGTGTGCTGTTTATTCCCGAAAACAACACAAATGAAGACTCAGAAATGTGTTTTCTGACACACAGATTTGGCTCCCTTGGGAAAACTGCCTTGCTGTTGAAAGGGAGGGTGCAGATATGTCTGCTGGCTGCATGTGGGGTGTCAGTGACACTGGAGTACTTCAGTGTCCTCCTCAATCCCAGATTATGAAGCATTTCTGCAGAAATAAGATAGAAACACAGAAAGAGCAGACTCATTCCTAGTAAGGCTGTGGAAGTATTTTTGAGGCAAAGCAAGCTTCCCACATGAAGAAATGTCTTCAAGGTTTAGCAACAGATTGGTTCTTGTCTACTGCTGCCTTTAAAAATGTATTTTAAGATTAATTACTTAGTAGTCCCATAATGAACTTGTTTAGAAATTTAGAAAGAAAGCACTTCATGTAGTTTTTGTGACTTCTTGATGTTAAAAAAAATCAGTAGTTGATCAGAGAATGGAAGAAAAACACAGTTGAATACTCAAGAAACAGAATGCAGAAGTAGAGGAGCTGCCTGTCTCCTCTCAGTACAGCAAGGCAAGCAAGATCCAAGCATTGCCTTGGATGATCAGAACTGAGCTCTGGTGCCCTCTGAGAGCAGCAGCTGCCAAACCCCATGTTTGGACCCCTGCTCCTTGACCTCACATTTAGAACAGCAAGGGGAAGATGGGGGATACTCAGAGCTAAAAGCCAGGTCTTTTTATCCATGCCTGGCCTGGCCCTCTGGGATGGCTGCCAGCAGAAGTCATGGTCAGTTTAGGATCTGCCACTAGAACAGCTGCTGTGCCTGCTTGGGACTGCAGCTGTTGGTGTGTCAGTAGCCTAAAGCTGTTTCCCAGCAGAGCCTTGCCAGCTTTTGGCAACAGCCAGGAGTCTTAATCACACTCCTGGGTGGTTGCTTGAATGCTGGGAGACCACACAGTGGTGTGTTATTCCATGCAGTGTTTCCATCCTTGGCCTTAGTGTTGGAAATAGGAATTAAGCTGCCAAGGTCTCTGCATGGTCTTCCTTATTTTATGTAAAGGTGTGATGCTTCAAGTCTTGACTGAGTTTATTGTATTCCATATACTGAAAAGAGGGAAGTCACCACATGAGCAGTGATGCAATGTGACCAGTGGAAGCTACATTTAATTTTGCATCTCTCTAGCATCAGAAGCTTGAAGTGTCCAAAGAAGTGGTTGAGTGTTAAAATCCATGCAGAAAGAATTATTGGTGTTCTGCTCAAGTCACTAAAAAGTGCAGGGATGGAGCAGGTCCACAGCAATGTCACAGCTCGGAGTTGTATGTTGAATTCCTGCAGCACACATGGACCACGAAGCCTAGCACTACTTCTATGTGCTCCCACAGGTGTACTATTTCTTCTGGTTTATGTTGATGCTGAATATAGTCTGCACAGCCTCCATCACTCTTGCCACGACTCTCTCTTAAAGCACCAACAAAATCAGAAAAAAACAACCCACAGACGTCTGTGAGCCTGCTCTTAGCAGTAATGACAGTCTCGTACCCTTCTTGCTGTCTTACAAGTACATCTGGTAGTAAGAAATTAAAATGTAAATGCCAGTGAAATCTCGTCAGGCACACCTAAGTGTCTCAGGAAGGGCTTGGTGTTGAAAGGACAACATTTCCTAGGGGCTGGAGTAGGGCAGCTGAAGTCAGATTTATTCAGAGACTGTCTTGTCAGGAAAAAAAATATACATCTGAGTATAAATGTGCCCCTGTAAAGATGGTGGGTCCTCTGCTTCTTACTTTCCACATTCTGTTGCTTTCCTTCCTACTTGTTTTCTGTGCCTCGTCAGGACTTCAGGCCTGTCATGCCTGCCCTTTGAAGCATTACAGTAGACTATCTGACCTCAAATGATATGTCATGGTGCAGCTTTTCTGGAGGCTGTGTAATGGATGGGTTATTCTCAATGGGAATGTGAGAGTCACAAATCATTTCCACACAGAGACCCGAGAAATCACATTATAGACTTAAAGGCCAGTGGAAAGTCAACAAAATGCCCTTGGGCCTGAGCAAACTTTTGTCCTGGATCACAGAGATCACTAAGTTTGAGAGAAATAGATGTGGCATTGGAAATCGTTTTTCTGCTTCTGCAATGAAATATTTTTGTTTGATATAAAAATAAATACTTGCCATTTAGATAAGATTAGAAATTCGTTGGGCCAGCAAAAGATAATGTTCAAGGCTGGAGCCTCAGGCTTACTGATAGCTGTCTCCAGTGAAGGATTCACAGAGTCTGGGCAGACTGATATTCATGAGCTGCTGACCACGGCCCAGCACGTGCTGCTGGTTTTGGCCATGGCTATCACATAAAAAATGTTGGGTAGGCTAAGCAACATCCAGGCATTAGTTTATCTTTCAACAAGTGAAACAAACAAGACTTAGTCATATCAGTTTCTAAGAGGAAAGCCAATCTTCTTAATGCAGAGTATATGCAGTTCATTATTCATTTTGTTGAATCGCAGAGTGCACCTTGCTGTGCAGGCCAGCTGCTCATTTATAAAATTAATTATGCATTCTCTAAAGTCATCTTTAGGGAGCAGCTAAATTGCGTCCATTGCCACCAAAGTCTTTGATATCCCTGTGGCTGAAGAATATTATAATAACTTATTATAATAAAGAATAAAAGAAAGAGAGGCTATGTTCTGATTTTTGATGTTTGTCAGATTTTGCTTGCCTCACAAAGTTTCAGAAGAATGTGTTTCTGGCATAAAAGCTGCCCTTAACCTCACAGCAGGAGCACCCCAAGATGTCTTGGGAATTGAAGGCTACTTTTATTGTAAAAATAAAGGTAAGAATTTATCTGCTTTAAAATTTTTCTTTAATTATAAGCAGATGTGTGGCTCAAATAATAGCATATTGACTCTTCAATTCTATTGCTTTAATCTGACTTTGCCATTCTCTCTGTGAAGAGTAAAACAGAGAGAGGAAGGAGCATTGGTGATGACAACACTGTATGAAAAGTTCTAGCAATTTTGTGTTCACTTTATATATCAAACAGCTGGGTATAAAACTGCCTGAACTTCGACTTTTCTGCAATTTTCTGGCACTTTTTTTTTCCTGAAACTTATCCTTAATGAACTATTCACCCTCCCCTTAATAAAACCTCCCCTATACCATTGTAGGTGAACATCAGAATGTAAAGCAGGTACTGCTTACAAGTGGATCATGAAGGAAAATTAAATGCTGCATAGGTTTTCCCATGTGCTAGCTTTAAATTTGCTTAAACCTTGTATTCCACAGTGATTTTGTAATTAGAGGAGTTATAGCTATAAATCTAATAATCCCTGAGTGACAGTTCTGGCATATGTTGTTTGTGGTTTTTAAAGTCATCTGTACTCTTTGGCTTTCATGAACTGCTTCAGGTGTTATTTTCAGCTCAGGGGAGGGACAGGCCTGTGGAAGGATGCAGGATGCTGGAGCTGCTAAGTCAAAGACAGCTGTTGGCATTCAGCAGTTCTAAGGGGCAGATTGAACCCTTTGGGGGTTCTGGTGGATCTGGTGTCACCTCCATGCTTAGCCAAGTGTCTCCCACACATTTCTGGATCAAGCACGTCTGTGAGCCCCAAAATGGATATTTTCCCAATTCCCAATTCCCAATTTCCAATTCCCAATTTACCAATTTCCTAGCCAGAGCTGAGGCTGCTGGGAGGCAATTCCCTTTGTTCCAAATTTTCTCTGTTCCTTCCCCAGCAGCCCTAAAAGCCAAGGTCACAACTGCTGGGCAAGGGCTCTACTCTCTGCTCCTCCCTGTTGTGAAGATGCAGGCTTCATGGGGCTGGAGGAGGTACTCCTGTGGCTGATGTAAACACCTTCAGGATGCTTACATTGCTTATTTTATTTTATCCCTCCACCCTCACCTGAGGAACAGCCCTGACCATCTGGTTCTTCCAACCACCACATCTGCAGCTCTTGCACAAGAGACAGTTCCAGACTTGTGGGGTCAGTGTGAAGTGTGACTGCTGCTGTGAGCTGCACCCTAAGGACATGCATGAGCACTCCCTCAGGCCTAAAATTTCTCTGTGTTCTCTCTTGTGCTTCTTCGGCCAGAGACAATTTTCTTCACAGTAACTGTTTTGTATTTGTGGTGG
>JANRMJ010000081.1:4669521-4683804 GCA_025584955.1 Alethe diademata
AATATATTTCACAAATAAGATTGTGAAATTACCTAATTTGTGAATGACTGAAAATAATAATGCACAAGCAATCAGCATGTGTTTTAATAATGATTTTGTCATCTCATCATATCAGATTTTATACACAAATACATAAACATACACCTATTTCCCTACATGTTTTTATTTATATTTTGCAACATTTTTCTCAGACTACAGAAAGTAAAACAGATACATCACGCTTCACAGAAATCTAGTTAGCTCAAAACCATTCCAAAAGAGAAAAATATCTTGCTAGTCACATACTTTCAGCACAACCATTATAATGTTTATTAGCAAGTGTGATTTACATCTGTTTAAAGCTTAAAGCTGCCTTGTGTATTAGTGTAAAAAAAGACATAAAAACTGCATACCACAGTAATTTAAAAGAAAAGGTATACAGAAATAGCTTAATGATTACAGTATACTTACTCAAATGTTATTTAGCTCACTCTGTTACTTACTTTGCCCAGTAATTCCCCCAGTGTGACATCTTCATGATTGAGAACCCATTTCTTATCCTATGAAAACGAAAGAAGATTTTTCAGTCTCTGCAAATATGCAATATACAGTTTCTCTAGGATACGTTTCACTAGAAATGGAGCTGAAGAAGTATTAAATTTAGAACACTCAATCATGAGCATACCAAGAAGTTTTAAAGCTAAACATTCATAATTCAAGAGTTTAGAAATCTTGCTATACAATAAAACAGTGAGTGATACCGAATAGCAAATTTTCATTAGAAATTAAGCCAACATGATGGTATGTAGATAAATGAGCACTATGTAAAGTTTCACTCAAGCTCTGGAAATTATGTCTAGCATCCTGATTTTAAAAATTCATCAAGTGAAAATTAGATAGGAAAACTTCATTTTAGTATACAAAGTAACTAATTACTAAATCTAAAAAGTTCCCACATTTTTTCCTCAGTGCACATGGAAATGAACTGATCTTTTGACTTCTCAACAAGAGACATATTTGCCTCTCTTACATCTTCTGTGGTAGTTGGAAATATTACAGGCAACTGCTTGAAAAGATCACACATGCCAGATAAAGCATTTTGTCCAGGCATTGACCATCCCCCTGTGCTGGGCACCAGTGCCCAGTCTGGGCCCTCCCATGGAGGGAGTCCCTCCCACTGAGGGACTGGAGCGTGTCCAGAGAAGGGCAGCAGGGCTGGGGAAGGGTCTGGAGCACATCTGCTGCTCAGATGAGGAGCAGCTGAGGGAGCAGGGGCTGCTCAGACTGGAGAAAAGAGGCTGAAGCCAGGTGGGGACTGGTCTCTTCTGCCACATCTCAAATGAAAGGATGAGGAAATGGCTTTAAATAGTGCCGGGGAGGTTCAGATTAGAAGTAAGAAAAAAATTCTTCACTGATGGAGTGGTTAGGAATTGGAGTAAGCTGCCTAGGGAGGTAGTGGAGTGAGCCTCTCTGGAGATTTTTTGTCAAACATGAATTCAGCAAATCAAAAAAGGAGTGGGGATCATTGCTATTGTGATTTCCATGCTTTTGTTCATAAGTATGATGTCACAAGTGTGCATTCTAAAGACATTCTGAATGCCTTCATCAACCCAAATTCCCAGCACACAGCCCTATCCCAAGAACTCCTGTACCACACCACCATGCTGCGTGATGGAAACCAATCGTTACTATTTCTCTTCCCTCAAGGGAAAACTGTGAGACTTAGGAGGAAATTCTCAATATACAGTAATTTATTTTCCCCCTATACACAAGATTATTGCTTAAAACTACTGCCTCACTGATCAAACATCATAAGAAATGTATTTCCTTCGTCTCCTCCTTTTGATACTTTTTGCTGAATGTCTCATTCAGAAGCTGTTATACTACAAATAGATAGGAAGTGTCATTAAACTGCACACTCTTTTAATAATAATACTCAAGTTTAAGAAAACAATTTGCAAAGAAAGCTGTCAAAAAACCAAACCCACAAAAATTACTACTTAGAGGTATTAACATAATGTTTTTTACAATTTAAATAAGTGGAGTAAAGCAAAAATGTTTAAGAATTAAAATTTAATTGATTTTTTGACTGCTTAACTCCAAGGATTCTGTGCTTGAGTGAATAAATTTTTGAATAAATTGACAATATGACATTTCAAAAGTTTGTTTATGAAGGAGGAAAAATCTGATTAATTCTTCAGAGAACTAACCAAAGAAAATAATACCATAAACTGGAATCAAATGATCTGTTGAAGGATTTATCATCATTGCATCTATCTGTACATTAACCATTACCTGTACTTTTTATGAAAGCCTTCAGTTATTTCTTATACCATTTTAACTCATTTGTTAATTTATTGTGGTTCTGCCAGATTTTTCACAATCAAAGTTTGATCAGATGTTTGGTATAATTCCTACAAACTGTGCAGTTTCTTCAGCAGACAGTAAGAAAAAAAATCTAACAGAAGAGTCATGTACATCATACCAGTGTACAATTCTGGCACATAAAAAGAAACAAACCAAATTTTCTAATTTGCAATGTGTTAGATACCAATTTAAATAGTGTTCAAAACACATTGTCATTCATTCAGATAAATTGCCTTTAATTAACAAACTATAATATGAACAGTAAGGTCAACAATAACAAGACATTCCAATGCAAGTTTGCAGTCCCACTAAATCTACTTGAATTGCCCTGAGTTTAATATGACATCATTCAATAATCTGAATAGCTGCCAATAATTAAAGACATCAATAATGCAAACAAATCAATGGATAAATAATAGTGCATCATAAAAAAAGATTATGAAATAGTCATATCTCTGTCTGATCATGAAGTTCATGATCTCCTCTAAGTGCTTAATTTTGACTGTGAATAGAATGCAAGGATTTTTCCAGTCATCAAATGCCATTACTCTACAGATTAATAATGTGTGCAAACGATATTGAAAGTTACAAAAGAAATATGGCAGCAAAATGGGACATAAAAATTTTTCATTAATATATTCTAAAATATTCTTGAATGTAGGTATAAATCAACAGACACTTTAATGCACACCAGTCCAAGTCACAGAATTTTTCATTTCAATAGAGTTAGTTGCTTCTAAATCAAACAGAGAAAACCCAGCACATTTTTGTACCTAATCAAACTAATCTGAATGACAACGAACAGAGCTCCTGACACTGCTAATACCCATTACAATTTCACCCAGAAGGAAGCTGTTTATGATGCAGCCCTCTTCTTGTGACAGTGCTATAAATCTCTCTTTACCTTCTGCTTGTTCAGATTTTTCTCTTGTTAATTTTGGACCACAGAATATAAAAGCAGTTCAGAAAAATTCAGTCACACAAATCAGCACTTAAGCATACTCATTTGTAATCTTAATTATATCCCTTATTTCCAAATGGAATTACTTGGGAAATCCACAAGCTTTACCACATTCTACTTCAATTCTGTCCTCTGGCTTCCCCCAGGAGGAGAAATGGAATTACACCAACATCACATTTCAAGCACAGGTTTACTAATAAGATGCTGGGAATCCTATCAGTGTATCTTACCTTTGGAGGTACTGATACATCTGTTGTCAAACACCGAGAAACAAGTTGTCAACAGTCAGTTCACAAAGGGGAGAACTTGGTCAGCCTTGGCAGCTGCCCTTCCCCAATAGCCAGGTACTTGATAACACACATCACACTGAAGGTTTTTATATGCAGCAGCTTGCTAGTGACTACATTTCCAGACTCTGTGCAACTACCCAGCACACTTGTCTGATTTCAACAAAGATAAGCATTTTCAAAGAGAAGAGTTATTTCAAAAGTTAATTGTAACTGACAAAAACCAAACCCCAAACAGATCAGTAATTAAAGAAATAAAACTTTCAATTGTGGAAAGGAATACTTGAAAATAACCAGAGAGATCTCTTTTACTCATAAAATAAAGTATTCTGGATATACAGTATTCTTTTCCTGAATACATAGGAATCCTTTTATAATGTTAGCGTGTTTCATGGTTCCCTAGACCATGATAAGGTGCAAAACTTGAACAGCTAGCAAAGAATCAATTGTTGATCAATCCTTTTTTCAGCAAGCATACAGTGGAGTTGTGTGCAAGCCACTGAGAACAGTTTGAACAGCAGATGGTTCCTATAGAAAATGAAATCTCATTTTTCCTCTTCCAAGTTATGAGACTGAAATGTTATCACTATTACACTAAACACCTTCAAAATATGTAAGTGCAGTTTTTCTCCTGCCCATCTCCCTTCATTAGGAGAAACTACATCAAAGAGATCACACTATTACCATGTCAAGAAGAAAACTTAGAAATCATCTGCAGTAAATTGTAATAGCTTTCAATAAAATAGAAAACTAACCATGAACTAATAATTAGTGTTCAAATTCCCTTAGCATTATTTTTCTATACTTCTCAGTAACAATTTCAAACATTAAGAATTCTAAACCAGTACTTTTTCAAAACAAAAATCAGCAGTAAAGCAATTAGATAGTAAACTTAAAAACAGACATTTCAGAATTAGGCATGAATTTATGAGCCTCAGCTTAAAATATTTGGTTCAAAAAAATCTTACCCTTCCTAAAAGGAGAGTGGAAAAGGGAGGGGGAAAAAAGCCACCTGTGCTTGTATTCAGTTTCATAGAGCCATCAAACGAAACCAAGATTCTTACCCAAACTCCAAAGCAAGATTTTTCAAAGAGGAAGAGTAAGGAAATTCTGATCAGGTTCCAATACAGTCTGAGTAAGTAAGTCCTTTATGTTATCATTGCTGATATTTACTTATCTCATGTTCTCTGTCACATTATTTACTCTTCCTAGTTCAGAAGGCAGTATCTATAGCAAACACTGTCACTGTTTTTCATCTTAATTGTAGATGTAACAGAAGTGAAAAAGGATAAAAACTCTAGAGGCTGGAAACTTTAGCTGATTTACAGAGCCCCAGAAGGAACCAATCAAAACCAAAACTCACTGCTTTAAGAGAACTGAAAACATATGACTTACCAATCTTAATAATCTACCCAAGCACAGCATGTAGAATTTATGAAAAACCTAAATATCTCTCCCCTTTGCCTCATCCTAGTACATTAATCCTTAACATTTTTTTTCAGAAAACCTCAAAATAGAGGGATATTGTCAACATCTCAGGAGTCAAGTGCATCAACACACACAATGCCTGTTTCTTCATGTTTTAAGGAGAAAAAATGCATTAAAAATACTTTGGAAAATATTACTTGCTCTCCTTCTTCCATGTTAAATAGGAAATATCAGTAGTATGAATTACTGCAGCTAAGTGCTATTTTTCCACATCAACAAAAATGGAAAGTTAACCTTTCACTTTCAATACTAAGGATAATTGGAGTAAAATTCTTTTTATGACTAAGAAAATCAGAATTGCAGACAATTTTCATCAGATGGGTATTCAAATCTCACTTATCAGGACTTGATGAACTAGACAAAAAAAAAAGTAACAGCTGTGTACATGTCGATAGGGGTTATCAATGTGGGAATGAGAAACTGTCTTTTTAGAGAAGTACTATTTTTTATACCACCTATGCCAGTAGATCTAATGCTCATATCAATTTCATGAATCATAAACTATGTGTTTCAAGTCCTTCAGATTAACTACAGAAATAAAGGTAGCTGGTGGAAAAGATTTTTCATAAGAACAAGTGGGTTTTACAGGAGGGGTTTTGCAACTCACTGGCAACTTCTTTAAAACTGTTTCAGAATAAAGATTCATGAGCTGTAAAAATTGTTAAGCTGCTTTGCATTATTAACAGCAGTGTATTAAGACACACTGATGAAACTCAATGTGAGCTGTAAAACAGAATAATAGCACAGACAGGTTTAGCTCCTTGGGAAAAATACTATTTTATCTGACTTCTTACTGTTACATAAAAAACTGGGAAGTTCAACCCTAATTCTGAAGTTCAAACCAAATTCTAAATGATCATAGAACAAGAGGGGAGAAACAAATTTTGAAAAAGCTATTGTGGAATTTATAAACTACAGAAATAACCTCAGATTACCTGCAGAGCTGTTCTCTGACCATTCTTTCTTGATGATTAGTAGACAAAAAGTTCATGTCAAAACCATTATATTTCAAGCACATTAAAACACATACTATTCCTCTCCATTGAGTACAGTAAATTCAGCTGCCAAAACAAAGTACTCTGAATCACCTGTTAACCAAATATATTCAAACAAAAATTATCAGCTCTGGATCAGATATGCCCTACAAAACAATGAAAGTCATCTGTACACTCAAAGGCAAACAAAACCATGTGATAATGTAGTTTTTAGCTTAAACGTTCCATGTGATTTAAACAAAGGGGAATGGAAAAGCAGAGTCACATTATGCACGCACAACACCCTCCCCAAACACTCGAATAATTAAAATAGGCTAAAATATTTTCCCACATGTGCAAACACATTTTTACTTCTGCCCACATATGAAAAGGTATGTCGGATGGGATTGGGGGAACTACAGGTGTTTGTAAAAATGTCCAAGAGAATCTCCTTGAACTATGTAAGATGCTTAGCCACATACTTAGTTTCCATCCTAACTTCAAAAATATCCAGTTGTTTCCAATTAGATGATTTCTTTACCCCAGGAAGAGAAACACTTAATTCATCCCTCAAAAATTATCTCTAAATTACAGTGGTCAGCATGGAATACCTTTCAGAATGCTACAGTTTCACATTAGAGCTTCCAACAAATTACTTTTTCTGTTCAAAGCAAAACACCAAGATCCTTCTTCCTATGCTCTTCTAGCTACATCTGCTCATTTTGCACCATCTTTCATAATCTTCAGATAACATGTTAAAACCACTGAATTGGAACAGAGATAAGATGTCAAAATTTCAAATAATCTGCTGTATTAGCTAATTTGTAACTGTGAGAGCACAGGAAACAGGCAAAGCCACGAGGAAAGGAAACTGCAGTCTTAACTTAAGAGATTTCAGTGTACCAGTGAGCTTGGCCTGCATTCCAAGCAAGACAGATGTTGGCTTTTAATCAGAAGCCATGCAACATTACAGAGACGCCAAGAGTTTAAAAGAAGCATGCTGCACTGAGTTTTTTACATCAGATGCATAAGTTCTTTAACAAGATGTTGTTAGTTTCGCACATATCACTGACTCATTATTCAGAAACCAAAAGCACTGGAAAACTGCTTAGTGACAAAAAAAAGTGCCAGTTGATGAAGGACATACAAAGGGAAGCAGTACACACCCCAAATGGCTCTGCTAGATATTAGCAGATTCTATTATTACTTTAGTAATCTTCTGAATGCTGTTTTCAGCAATCTTTTTTCTCCTGTATTAGTGACAGAATTTTCCTGTGTGATCTGTAGCAATCTACTCCTTGTTGCTGTGCTGGTTCTGGCTCGGGTAATTCTGTTCACTGTAGCTAAGTATGGGGTTATACTTTGGTTTTAAATGTTAAATTATTCTCTTGACAAAGATGATTAGACATGACGCAATCTTTACGGCATGCATGTGTGCACATTCTTCTCTAAAATTAAGCATTAAATGGAAACAGTGGACATGAATGTTTTAAAGAATTCACCACCTATTCTAGCAGCTGTACAAGTAGCTGGGAGGGGACACAGTCAAGATAACTGACCCCCAACAGACCAAAGGGATATCCCATCCCATATCACACTTAGCACATAAAGCTGGGCAAAAAGAAGGGAGATGTTTGGAGTGAAGGCATTTTTCTTCCCAAGTCACTGTTACATGCGATGGAACTCTGCTTTCCTGGAAATGGCTGAACACCTGCCCAGTTATGGGAAGCAGTGAATTTATTCCTTGTTCTGTTTTGTATGAGTGCACAGCTTTTGTTTTTACTTATTAAACTGTCTGTATCTCAACCTATGACATCCTACCATAGGGGAAGTGACTACTGAGCTGTGTCGGGCTTAGTTGAACTTTACTGCATCTTTTGCATCTTTTTCTAAAACTCAAAACTCTGAGAATTAATTATGCAGTGCCCTCCTCAATCTGTCAAAATTCTTTTTGAATAAACTGGTCTACAATTAAACAATTTACTATTCATACTTTAAACTTAAAATATGAGCACAAGAGATAAGGGAAAAATCTACATCTACCATGTCATGGTATCTGGGGCTGTGCTCCTCCAGTTGCAGAACTTTGCTCTACCCCTTGTTGATCTGCATGTGGCTCCTGTCAAACTCTTTCTCCAGCCTGTCCAGGTCCCTCTGGATGGCAGCTTGACCCTCTGGTGTATCAGCCCCTCCTCAAAGACTAGTCTCATCAGTAAAACTGCTCGTGCTCCATCACCCAGCTTGTTAATGAAGAAGTGGATGAAGGAAGGATTGGACACAGTACTGACCCTAGGGGTACAGCAGTAGTTACTGGCCTCCAATTAGATTTTGTACCACTGATCACCACCCTCTGGGGGTAATCTTGATTTTAGTAATACACTATGTAAATCATTGGCAACTCTATTAGGAAGAAATCCAAGTGATAGAATATAATTGGTAATAGCATTTACTTCATTATGAACTGATGATGAAATCCATGCACTACCCTCAACGGTAGGCTAAGTACAGTATTTACCTTGCAAATAAGGATTTCTGAAGCCCTACCTATTCTCATCCCTGAATTTCTCCTTAATCAGCATTTAAATAAATAGATCTTGAGAATTCAGAGACTATTACACACATCAAATGCACAGACCTGATTTTTCTTACCCTGTAGCTCCTTCTGTGTATCCTTTGCTCCTCCACAGCTGAATGCCATATCACTCCTTTTTAACATTTTGTTCTACTTACACTGGTGGAGGCTAAAATACTTAAGCAACCACAAGCTACTTCACAGTACTCCACTGTGCACAACTGTAACTCTACAAAGGAATATAAGAGCACAGTACTCATTCCTGTTCTTAATCTACACTGTGTTTTTTGACCCATAAGAGCCCACATTCAAGGAAGGTTATGTGCTTGTCAGCCACATACTTAGAAAATACTGAAAACTCAAGGTATTATCTGCATTAGTCATCCTGACTGCACTAGTGAAAACAAGAAGAAGAATATAATTAGAGGACTACAAAAAGTTTACAACTCACAATCTTATATAAAATTAGGGAATTTATATAAAATTAGGGAAAAATTTGGGAATGTTTGAATTCCAAATATGGGGAAGAACTCAGAATCCATAAAAAACCCCAGTATGTTAGTTCAGCAGAAAAACTGTTGCAATCATATACAATTCTAATGCAATTTTTTATTGTGCTGTTACACAAAATTTAGTAAAACTAAATAATCTTTGATGAAGGATGCTTTAATTGAAGTAGTTTATTCTCTTAGATACCAATTATCAGAAAACTTCCTCTAAAATCTTGCGTTTAATAATTTTCACCCCTTCCTAACAACAAACCTTTTTCTTTTTTAATAAGAATGAATGGCTTGCTTCCGTCTCTTGCTTCACAAATTTTAGTTATTTTTACTACTTCTTACTGTTTCGGTTGTGATTGAGATAACTCATTTTGTTCAATTTGCACTCCACACAGCAACTTAGTATTCTATAATAGTTTTACATGAAAGTTGTACAGAAAGTAGGAATGCATATATTGCTGAGGTTTCCATTAAAAATTTCAAGAACAGAGATTTTTCTTTATGAGACTGGTCAAAAATTACATTGTGTTTGTTAAAATGAAATTCATATACTTGATAAAATGAATTTTTCTTCTAGGTTTGAGCATAATGCTTACACTCTTTAGGAGCGTTATCTTTCAATTTTAATCTAAACCTGATCATGGAAAGAAATACCAGAAAAACAAGACAGAACCAGAAACATTCAATAGAGCAGATATTTACTGCCATGGCCTCTAAAAATAACCAACAGAGAACCTTGAGCACTGAATATAAAACAATCCTTGTTACTCTTTGTTCAAGTAGCCTTATCTGCCTCCATTATTACAATGCATTTTAATGAGATTTTTTGAGACAATAAATCCTTTCAATTTTGAAAGTAGTCAATATACCTGAAATTATACGTAAATTTGGTTCAGTAGTTAGTTAGCACAAGGAAAAAATTACTTTCTTTTCTCCTATTCTCTACAGGATGTCATGCTTTGACAAGTACAGGCCACCATTAAAGGTGATGCATTCCTTTTGTTACCTGACAGAAATATTGCAATATTCTCTGCTAAAAAACGTTAGAAGAAAATCCTGTGACACTTCTCCAAATTCTGAAGAAATAAGAACATAACTGAAAAGCATCTCTAATATTAAGACATGAAACTCTGCTTTTAAATGGCAATAGCTGCAGGCTACTGATTCATTTTGTGCATATTCAATAAATACATTTATTTCCTGTAAGTATGTATTTCGCAAATTATAAACACTCACATTTAATGGTGAATTCAATTTCCTTAAAGAAAACTGAAGATATATTTTGACATTTAAAAATGCATGTATTAGACTTTAACCACACCCACAAGAATTACAGCTTTAGGCCAAAAACCAACACCCAAAGACTACAACCACTGCTTCCTGGCATTCCTACAGAACACCTGGCCAAACTGCTAGGTATCACACAGGTAATCCAGAGTGCCACAGGAATCCTCTTTGGAGTGACAAATCTAGCCAAGGCAGAGCTGCAATAACTGCACCACTCCCTACTACAAGCTGCTTCTGCCTTTCAGATTTCTGCTCCTCAAGGTTTGTCCTCAGGTAAAATGGACTCAAGATGATCTTCCCCACAGGCAGCACCATTACTGCCACTGCTTCCCCCTGCAGCATCTTAGTCGTCTCCAGCCATGAGACAGGCATCTGTAATTGTGTGACAGCATTACTTTGTGGTAAACTTGGCCTTTGTAAGTCCCGTTGTCTCTATCCAGTTTCTCCCAGCAGATATAAGAACACTTCCCTGAAGCTAACTGTCCTGCACCCCCCTTCACTTCCTCCTCATGCGCTTTGCCAGCCTGAGGGGCACATACGACATGTACTCTGAGCATGTATTGTCTGCAACAGTGAACCTCAGCTTGCTTCGCTAAAATAAAGCAATCCCCACAGAAAACCCACCAGCAAAAAAATAGCATCGTGACAATTTTTACTAATGGATTTTCATGAAGAAAATCTTTGAATTAAATTTCTAGCTCTTCAGAATTTCTTTCCATGTCTAACTCATCATTATATTCATACTTTGCAATATACCATCAGATCCGCAGAGAATTCTCATGTCATTTGCAAACTTATTTATCGGCATGTATTCATATACTAAGAAATATCTGGGGTTTTTTTTCGCTCAGCACTTTCATCATTTATGATCCACCATTTTCCTGCGTACACAAAATGTATCAGACCATATCACAGGCTTGTTTGTCACATAAAAATAGATGCAGAATTTTAAAACTAAAGTTACTAGTAACAAACACGTGGCCTAACTCACCTGACAAAGGATCAGTTAATTTTGTTCCATAAACTCAGAATTTGAATTAACTACAGAGCATCTTTATACTATGACTATTTCAGCACTAGTGAAACAGTAGCAGATCTCCAGAGTGAATCAGCTGGTGCTCAGAATGTGAAACGTGTTTAGGGGAAAAGCATTATTTCAAGCTAGATCTTTCCTGGCTCTGAAAACTGAATTCCCTCCCATGAGCAGTTGTGCATCCTGGGCAGACTTGCTTCAAAGGTGCATTTATGATCCAAGTGAAAACTTTAATTCAGTTACACTTAAATAAAAATGGTAGGCATTATTTTTTCGATTCTCTTTTCTAGTAGTCAAACTGAAGCACATTCATAACTTAATACAGATTGTGCAATCTGTAAAAATGTAAAAAAATCATATATTTCAAGAAATCTAAAAACCTCTAAAACAGGAGGTCAAAGATGCTAGAAAGTTAAAATACACCCAGTATGGTCACAACAGCATTTTTATTAATAAAGTCCTTGGGTGTGCTTTCAGTTACTCAAGGGCTTTATGTACCAGTCAGTCCATCAGTAACAACCTGAAGAACATAATGTGCATTTTTTCCTAGAAGATTATAAATAAATATGAGACACTTTTCCATTAAAGAAGTTACTTGCAGATATCTTTTTAATGCCCTCAGTTTTTCTAATTTAAATTCTATTATTACAAAATAATTAAAATTCCAAGCAGGCAATTCGGTCTACATGAAATGGGACATGGGACAGGCCTTTTGTGACACAATTAAGCCTGTTCTTTTCAAGGGCAACATCACAGAAGGCGAACACTAGTTTTACTAATACAGTAAAGGAGGATGAATGACTGTGGGAAGGAAGAAAAGCAAAAACAAACTAAAACGCATAACTTTATTTTTTTGCTATGAAGTTTGTCATATTTAACTTCCAATTTCTAAATTGGTTATTACAGGGACAGCAATTTGCATAAAAAGATTGAAGATTACATGAAATGACAATGACTGCTCTGCAGCTATAACGTGAACAAAGCAAAAACGTCTTTGCAAATGCCAAATGAACTTTCAGGAAATGATTAAAGACATATTGATAAGAGCACATGATGCATAAATTACCCCAACACTAGGTGTCAGAATGCACATGCTACTTCTGAAAACTACTTAAAATGTCCCCACTTTCCCATATGAAAGCCAGAGTTCCATGCAAATTAAAAAGGAAAGCTCACAACAGTCTTCTGCTTCATCCTGAAGTACTTCTTCAGAATATAACAAACAGTTTTTATCAGATAGGAGAACTAAAACCACTGAAAAATTATAGCTCAAACCAAAACAATTTAAATATTTTTGAGAACAGCTGCTCTAAAGAAATTCAAGTCACGTACCTAACACCCTTTTCAACACTCCCTTATTTGGCCAAACTGCTGGTCAGAAGCAGTTGTATACTATACATTGGTTTTAATTTACACCAAGTATTAGTAGCTATAGAAACTGACATTCTATTTCATAATTTCATTAAAGCCTACATGCAATCTATGTAATATGTATATTTAAAAAAACCTATACAATCAGTTTCCTGTCACACAATACTTTTCTTAATTCTAACAGTTACCCTTTCCATTACTTCACATAACATTATCAGAATGGAAGTAGAACGGTTACTAACCCTAAAGGAAGTACCCTTGAATATTAAGACTGATGCATACCAGGACAAGGTAAGTCATATGAAAAAACAGATGCAGCCTGTGGATTTTATGGATAGATGCCAGTTACTTGCATAATTTTTAGGAAACCTGAGCAGCTGAAGTAGTTGTGCACTGCAGCTCAGAACAACTATCAACTAGCACAGTCCTAGAGGAAAATACTATTATTCCCACTAATTTTCAGTTAATACTAACTTTAGTTCATACTAAGACTAACTCAAGTCAACAAGCCCAGAGAGGAGTGAACCCACACTTCATTTTCCCCCTGAAAAGAAGAAAAACAACAGCGTTGTTGGAGGTTAGGGTTTTTCCTTTTTTGCTCCTTCTCTTAGGGAATTTTGTCCTGTTTTGTTGCTAAGAGACAGTAATGACCAGGTGGGTACTTAACAGAGACAAAAGAAGGTGCCCCGGGAAGGTGCAGCCGGCTACTCTCTTATCTGAGGGTTTCTCTTGGAGGGCCACGAGAATTGGGCTGGGAAATAAAGGGGGCTGGGGCAGCTGTGAGCTCCCTCTCGCTCTCTCCACTTCAGAGGAGAAGGGTCGGAGCTGCTGCCTGGGGGTGAATTCGCTGCTGCTGCTGCCGGAGCAGCAATGGAGAAATGACCAGGAATGACATTTGAGAATATACTTCTTCTACAAGACAGGTACTAGAAAAAATATTTGGCTATAGTTACACAAGACTATGGATAAATTGAACTTAACTCTATGAAAAAAAGATACAAAATGAAACAAAAAAAGGCAGGAATAAGAAACTCCCTCTCTTCAAAGTAAGCAACAGAGAATGAAGAGACGCTGTTTTACAGATTGTGTTTTACAGATTATGTATTCCAGTTTAACAGACAATAACTAAGATTATGTGCTAACATCCTATACTATCTTTTTACATTTGCTAAAACGGCTGGTCTCACACAGTATGTACAGTCAGGAAACAGAAAAGGCATTACACATTTAAAACAAATATGGTATTAAAGAGAGAGGGAAATTTGCAAACAAAAGATCTCATTTTGAGCTTAACCACCCTTTATTTGTAGCTTAAACAATTTATATCAAAAAGAATTATATTCACACATCAAAATTAATTTCCCATTCTTTCTCATGTGATTTAAAATGAATGTAAGCAGTAATTTATGTTCAATGAACCATCAGTTTAGTAATCAGTAAGATATTAACAAAAAATGTGCATTT
>JANRMJ010000081.1:4699478-4711507 GCA_025584955.1 Alethe diademata
TACTGCCAGCCCCGTGTCTTTGCCTGACAGACCCTTAATAACAAAATCATCATAATTGGGAGGATGGGGGTTTACCCTCTCCATTTCAAGGGACGGCACTGCTTTCCCTAGCAGACACCTGTTATCTCAAACCGAGACACCTTTGCTTTCTTTTTTGAATCCCTATCTATCATAACAAAATGTACAGCTTAGCTGTCTGCCCTGTTTTCTGTTTTAATTAAGACTTTCAAAAGGCTAATTTTTCAAGCTACATATGAAATGTCAGGGAAATGTCACCTTCATTTTTTAAATGATTAGCAAATCTTCCAAACACATGAACAAGCATTAAATGTCTTGACGAAAGTCAAGCACCTCTTAATGGGGGTTAGCAACAATGTTTCCAGAAACACAGTACATTTCAACTCTTATATACACCTAACAGCTTTTTTATTTTTGAAAACATGATACTTTGATTTCACCAAATTATCATCAAAAATGTCAACAGTTCTCCAGAGAAAAAGATGACTAAACGTATCTCAACACCTAAGATGAGGCACTGAGATCTTACATAAAAATTATTTTTTTGGAAGGAAAAAGTAGCCAGACAAGGGCTTTTGCAATGCAGATAGCCCCCTGAAATTAAGTATTCCTTCTCTGCTTAATGACTGTATCTCTAAACGACTAAATCCCAAGACACCTCCATTCACTGATCACATAATGATGCCATGTAAATGACACCTGATTTCAATAAAGGAAATTCAACAAGGCAAGTAAGACTTTTGAACTCATACAGACAAATTTAGAACAAACAAATACTTCTAAAAAACTAAGTTTAAATGCTATTACCATTAACTGTGGAAACATATAACAGAGAAAATTAAAACCTCCATCGTTTAAAAACCTCAGGCTTGTCTGTATATTTTCAGATATGATTTCAAGAGCACTGTTATTAATCAACAATGCCATTATTAACTGAATGTACAAAAAAGTATTAATTCTCAAACAATCATTTTACTTGTTTCAAGTAATAAAAACCTATCAAATTTCAGTCTGTACAGCACTTGCTATATGCAAAAGGGAACTACCTTTTCAATGCATGGTCCTTCCTTGTTTGCCATTGCCACATCACAGTAACAGATCTCCAAACATACCCACAAGCTCTCTCTTGCTATAATTCTGTGTAAGCTTATGAAGCTGCAATGGGAGAACATAAAACAGACTGCACTGAGTGCTCATAGTTCTACTGCAGTACCTAATGTTCACAAAAGCAAGCAAGCCAACATCTTACATCCACTGGCAGCTCATAATTCAAAAAACCAATGGCATGAAAAAACCAATGGTATGATGAACTGGCTGCTGGTGAAGGTCAGCATCTGCCAGGACAACATGCTCAACATTCAGGCTGTGCTGCTGCTGCTGCTCCAAGAAAACCAAGAATCACAAGTCAAAAAGCAGTGAATAAATATGCATCCAAAAACCATTTCAATGTAAAAATTCTTAGGAGCACTTTTGAATCAAAAAGGCTAATTTTATTATTTATTTTAATACTGCATACATCCAATTGAAATAGTTCCAGGTTTTTATGACCCAAATTTTCAGAAAAACAGAGAAATGCAGTAATGCTTGATGTTTTAATCCAGATCAACACTACAGTTGCCATCTGAAGTGGTAAAGTCTTCAGCTTGAAATACCTTTTCAAACTGCTTAAATACGTCTATGCACATGAAGACTAGTCTTGATGCCTCTCTTCCAAGTTAAAAAAAAACAAAAAAAAACCCAACAGGACAAAACCTGAGCTAGAATGGAGATTCTTACTGAGGCAATGGAAGAAATAGATTTTTTCCACATAGACACGTGTTGTGCAGCATTACTCCTATTTGGAAAACTGCATCTCTTTAACTAGATTGTAATAAAACAGCAACTGAAAACATCAGTATTCCTCCCCTAGAGATGGGAATTAGTGCAGAAAATAAATTTTATGTCCTGAAGTTTTCATACACTCATTTATTTATTCACAGAAACAAGTATAAAGGTGGAGTGCAGTTTTGGCACTTGTTAAAAAACTGCAGTATTCTGTAATGGCACTTCCTCAATGGAATGGTGAAGTTTTACATGTACAGTAGTTAGCTTCAGTTTTTAAAAAGCTAACATTAAATTTTTCAAACTGGTAAGTATTACTCAAAGACTAACAGACCTTCATTACAACTACTGGCCTAATAATAAGAACTAGAGTCATCACTATATGGGCTGATAACAAAAAGCCACAGGTCAAGAACCTCTAGGCTACATTTCACAAGAGGCATGCAAAATTTCCCAGTGAAAGTGCCTGAAGAACTAAGCTATGCATACAGAACTCAAGACAACGAACTCGGCAGATTAAGCAAATACAAACACAATGTCCAGGACACTTTTACATGAGGATCCAGAGTGGTAAACATAAAGTCTTGCAAAAAAATATCCAAAATACCTAAACTCCTAATCTTCTCTGCAACAGTCCACAGCTAAAGTAAGGAAGTGATGAACACCACCCACAGTTACCACAAGGCATGTTGGTGAATTCTTGAAGAGCAGTGTGCGTGCCAAAGAAAGCCATCTGGAACTGGAAATTGTCTTTACTAGCCACAAACTTAAAATAACAGTAATAGACTTGCCAGAAATCCATATATATACTTACACACTCTGCAGACTGAGAAGCACAAACCATTTTCCTTTTCTCATTACAACCTGTGTTGGCTATTTTAAATCTCTAAAACCCCCAAACAGGAAGCCAAG
The DNA here is from genome assembly GCA_025584955.1 of Alethe diademata. Lineage (NCBI taxonomy): Eukaryota > Metazoa > Chordata > Aves > Passeriformes > Muscicapidae > Alethe > Alethe diademata. The sequence goes on from JANRMJ010000081.1 coordinate 4,702,230, forward strand.
CCACATTTCAGCAGCGAACAAAACAAAAACTGTTCTCAATCTTTCATTCCAGATCTGCACAGGCCAAGCTTCTCTGGTCTCGCTGAGCACAACGGCATCAGTATCTTGACAAAATGTGATCTCATAAAGCAAATCTGTATAGCAGTTTGTAGGTGGGGGATTATAAGTCAGCAAAGAGGAAAATTACAGCTATGAGCTGCAAGCAGGTGATTTATTTCTGCCATGGAGGTTAGTTAAAAGATGCTCAAATAAAGTACAGGGAATATAGAACTAAGGTAACAAGAGAGTGAGGACAGTTGGGGGGGTTTTCTTCCCACAGATTCTGAAAGAAAAATAAAATTTGCCTGACCTCAATTCAGGGAAAGGTTCCATCCAAAACATGATTTTCTAATGAGGACTGCATCTCTTTAGAGTTCAGCATTTTGTATCCAAAGAAGACATGGGAAGACAACTGAATCAACTAACTGGATGCTAATTTCATAAAGGGAAAACTAAAGCTATGGGAGCAAATGTTCTGTGCATCAGACAATGAAGCAGTTGATGCTGCTTCCAGCTGTGCCAACTAGGGGTTAGTCAGCCCAAAATGTATCTAAATGAAGTATTTATAAACATAGTATGAACTGACTATGACATTTGTTAGTGACGGCACTTACCACACCTGTCAATTATTTTAATTAGAATGCACTACTCACTAACAGGAGGAATGACAGTCTTTCCAGATCTCATTAAATATATTCAAATACTGTTGGATCTGGTTGGTTTTCAGCCACACACTCAGTAATGCCTGCTAAAGATTAGTGCCTTACAAATATAGTGGTCTTAGGCATTTAAGTCAAGAAAGTCTGGTTCCTCTAAGGGGTTAGATGTATTGAAGCAGCTGTACCCTGAACAGCTGTTGGGGAAGCAACAAAAAGTTGGACAAAAGTTGACATGGAAAAAACAGACAGTAAGAACAGCATCACTATATTGTATGACCCTGAAATTCATTAATCCTCCTACAGCTCACAAGACACCAAGAACTAAATATCCGATAGCTGTGGGATCCCAGATTGCAGGCAGGGACCTGCAGCCCAATGTCAGCAGAGGTCCATGCCAACCTACAGAAAACACTATTCTCTAGGGGGATGAGGTGGAAAAACCCTCAAATTTTCCCCTAACTTAAAAAGAAATTCTTACAGGTGAGAGAAAAATCCTGTCTCCCTAGCCAACCACCATGTCGTATCAGAGAGGCATTGTCTTTATGTCTGTCATCACACTGTTCTGACTGGAACAACGTAATATTTCTTCAATTCTGCCCTCTACACACTGGCATCTACTAATCAAGATTCCCTTTTTAATTCTTTAACTGGCTCAAGCTGACTCACTGACTGGCTCTAAGGAAACCACCTGGCAAATGCTGTACCACGCACCAAGAAATAGCATTGCATGTTATTTGGTCAGGCAAGATGTAAAACCTTCTTCTTCTCCCCACAAACAGTGTTACTAAATATGGACTGGTGATCATAACCTGTTTGGAAAATCACACTGCGAGAGGATGCATTTGCTTCATCACAATAAAACGAAGTTTCATGAAGTTGAACCTGAGGAGCTTCAGTCAGATGGGACATGGCAAGTTCTTAGCCAGATCCACATTTGCGTTAGATGTGTTAAGCAATAAAATGGAACTTTTCAAAACTGGAAAGAGATTGCAGTATGCCTAGATTAAATCTGATCAGGTATTTCTGTCTGACAGCTGTTTGGCAGGGTAGTCAGAATATGATGTTTGCTTTTGGTTTTGACAGATACTTGTTTATGCACAAATCAGCCCGCATGTTAATAGATAAAATGAAAAGACCAACTTTGTGACAGCTTGAGCACAACTTGAGCACCATAACTGAGGTAGACTTAATGAGAAATCTTTGCAGGGTGCCAAAACAACAAATATCTGCCAATTTAAACAACAGAACAACATAAATGCAAATCCTCAAAACTCGCCGTGTTCAAATTCTACTCTGAGTAAAGCCTATGGTCCACTGAACTCATGCATAGATCACAGCTACAAACCACAGACACAAACAGTGTCTCAGTGATAGCACCAAGTAAAAAATTTCAATCCTATTCTAGCTGAGGTTCATATATTTATCTAGCATGATGAGCCAAAAAAAGTAAGGCAGCACTTCTACAGAAATGCTTATTAGTTAGTTATTAGTTCAGTCAATAGATTCTCTTTTTTTACTTCAGTCATTACTTACGTAAAAGCGTCTGAACAACCAAGCAGCGTTCCCTCTAAGTTCTTAAAATGTACTTATGCTCAAGATCCTTGCTGAATCAAAGACCAGTCTCCTCTGTTACAGAAGAAACTCCTTTGGCACCCACACCCCCTTTCCCCTAAAAAAAAACAGTGATTTCTAGTTTATGGGTATAGTTATACATGATTCAATGCATCAACTTCTTAAAAGATATGCTGAAAAAAATAACTGATTAAATAATTCAGTCACGTTGGTTGAAAATCCTATTTTTCCTCACTATTTTTATTACATATAATAAAGATCAAATTTCATTATCACACAGTTCCTGAGACACTTAATGTCCAGATCAAATTGTACATACAACTATCCACAAAACCAACGTTAATTTACATGTTATGTATAAAAATCCCTTCTGAGTGAACAGATCAAATAGACAAAAGCAGCAGCACCTGAAGCAGACCGAAACCTTCCAGTGCACAGCCACAGCTTTGGCTACTACCACAGAACAGTCTGAGAAGAAAACTGCTGCGTCTTTGTCAAAAAGCTACTTCATTGGCCTGTACAAAAATTACTTTAAAACAAATCATCCCTTCATTAATGGTACTGGAGTTTGAATCATCACTAAGTGAGCACAACCCCACTGTAACAGGATCCTATTAGGTAGGAAATGTTGACAATTTCCACTTTCAGGTTTGTCTTCGTCCCACCTCCTACAGAGAAAACATCTCTCCTTTATGCTATAATAGCCAACAAATTAACATAAAAAACTGAATTTATATCAGCTGCACTGAACTTTGATTTTCCTTGAGGATGTGGGTTTCTTTTTCAGACTAACAAAATACAAGTGAACCTAAAAGGTTTTTGGTTTTTTTTAACCCAGAAGTTGCTTCTTCACCTTTTCTGGTTTTATAAACCAGAAGTTACTTTGTTGGGGTTTTTTGTTTCATTGTTTCTAGCTCAGAAGTTACTTCTAAACTTTTTTATTTTTGGAATTCTCCAAATATCTCTCCCCTCACTTAAAAGTCATACAAAAATCTGCATCCTTTTTCAGTACAATCACCTATGGCCAGCTCAGTCACATCAGTTCCTTCTGTACTGCAACATTCACTGCATTACACTGAACTCAGAATAAACAATCATCATGTTCAATTGCTCTAGACAGCAGCTAGCACAGAAGAAAAAAATTCAGGTTAACATGACATATAAACTGTCAAGACTGTCAAGCATCTCATTTTGGCACTCCCAACCCCTAACAAATATATTTGTGTTTACATTTTTCTCTCTCTCCTACCAACAGTTCTATGTTTTCGTTTTTTACAGCAGTTGCTGAGTAAATGCTACAGGCTTCCACTTCCAGAGTGAGATCATTTCAGTTAGATATTGTGCAAGTCCTCATTGTTACAGAGTTCAGGCAAAATTAGGTGAATTTAATCTAAAGGGGAATGACAGAAGTTTGTATTACATATAAAGCCAAACATTAAGTGATTTTATTTCATCTCAGTATTCAGAGCCAAGATCTAGAAATAAAACAAGTCATTCTGAGACATATCAGAAACAAAAATTTGCAGAAATATACAGCTCAGACTGTATCACTTTTATACTCTATTTTTCTTCTCATACTATTTATGCTTTGATTTAGTACTCAATTTACCACAGAGGCAACATGCGCTGATAAAGTCAGAGTCACAGTCTCACAGAAAAACTGTCTCATGAAATTATACTGACAACTGTTCTGTCTCCAGCCCTTCCTTCAGGATGAGTCCTACATGAGTATGCCGTAGGTTTCACCAGTTCTGAGTTTGGTCCTGTGTCCTGGACAGACTTTGGACCCTCACAATAGTCTTGTCCTCAGCAATGTCTCCAACCTCTTTTCATTTTGCTCCTGACAGGACTCCTAGGCACACTCTGAACCTGACTAAATGCTCTGCAGCCTCTGGAACTGCCAGTGTCTGGCTCTGCTACTCTATCCTGTATTTGGGGCTTTTTTTCTTTTTTTCTTTTTTTTCCCCCTACTTTTATTAATCTATACTTAGCTTCTAGACATCACCAACTCTAGTTATTTTCAGAAACTTGACAAAAAAATCAGATTTAGAAAATCGTTTTGCTTACAGAAAGATTTTGCATTAACTTCCAAAAAACAAACCTGCTTTTGGTCCACAAAATTCTGCAGTGCCCTAAAAATAGAAACCTTCAATCGTTTTCCAAGAATGACAAATTTCCATGCATCTTGGCTGTAATACTCCAAGTTTTCTTTCTTCTTTAGGATGAGGACATCAGTTTCAGAAACTCCTGGATATCTGCTATTACCTTCATGCAAATGTTGCTGGCTTTCTCGCATTACCCTAACACAACAGCCAAATAAAAATTAAGTTTCTGATGACCAGTTTCTGAACCTCCCTACAAAGAAATTGAGACAAGTAATCCTGGAATTTTTTGACAAGGTTACAATAATTACCACTATCACACACAGAACTTTAATTTTGCCTATCATTAAAGACTATTTTGAACAAAGAACCTCAATGTCTGTTGGAAAGGGGGCTTCACCTGTTTGAATATTAATATCCAAAGATCTTTGCAGCCTAGGTTACCTAAGACAGCTACATGGGTCTAGCAGACTTGAGTCACAGCTTTATGTCACAGGCAGGATACCTTAAGCAATCTAAAAATGGGCATTAGTGCTGATGGTCAGGTACCTTGATTCCAAACTGACCAGAAATGCTTAGCATCTATCTGACTTGCTTGATGAGAAAGGAAAAAAAAAAAAAAATTGTACCTGAAACATGCTATTTCACTTACACCACTGTAAAAAGTTACCAAGAGTAAAAACAAAACATAAAAAGGAGAACAAAAAAAAGGCCTGTAGCTTAAAGACAGTGGTCTGAAAATTGGATTGCCATCCTGTTTTCCCAAGTCTGTAGCAGGTGAGAACTTCCCCACATAGCAGAAAAAGTAGAAGCTAAGCATAAAGTCAAACACTTCAATCTAGCAAAAAACTACCAGTGACACTACATTAAAAACATAAATCCTAATTCCAATAATTACTTTACAGCAGATTTTAGGAGTTTTAGAAGCATAATAATTGCCTCTAAGGACAATGGTATTTTTAATCAGCCACTTAAAAAGCAAGAGAGCAAAGCAGGGAAGTGATTTAAAGCAGCCAAATTCTATCACATTACATCCTGTGCACTGCCTAGAGGCTATGAGAAGTTAGCAACCACACTGATTCAGTCCCATCTCTATGAAAATGTTGCAGGATGACAATGATGATCATTCTGGCAAAGAATTACTATTTTTCTCCCAGCACACAGAGAAACATATGCTGGATACCAGTATGTGATTTCTGTTCAGGAGGAAAACTTCTGTGTGAAGCTTTCCTAAACCACAGAGAAGATTCTGACTGTAATAACAAATCCCCGGTGGGTATGCAGTTCTGCAACACTACTATGGTGAAGCCTGCTTCCTCAAGGAAGAAATGAAAGCTCTTGAAATATTTTTGGCAGTTCAAGAGAGGTCTATGTACTTTTCTCAAGTGCTTATAACTCTCCTTCATACAGAGAGGGTAAACTAATTCTGCACTTCAAATATTCTAAGAGCTCTGTTTCTGTGAATGATCCACCTCCCTCAATTCCTCAAAAATATTGCTTATACTTCTAATTTTGCTTTTCCCCAATGTTATTTCTCAACTTTTTTTTGATATGCTAACCTTAAGAAATACCTAAATTCTGAGCCTTAGTGTGTGAATTTAGCCCAGTCTTTTACTTCAGAAGTTTCTAGGTATGTTCAGTGACAAGTCTTCACAGCTCCACTGACCTCTCATCCTGTATACTCTGGACAAGTCAGTGGAACAAAGTAGGACTGGTTTTATCTGTCTACTACCTTAGTATATCCTTAGTATTGCTCTTCCTTTGTTTTATGTCCAACAGGCAACTGGGATTTACAAAAAAAAGAAACAGAAGCTAGAACATATTCACTATGAAAGAAAAATGAATAGAATTAATTCTCTCCACACTTTCTAAAAGCATCTGACATTTGGGGCACATTTGATCCATGTCAGACTCTGGCTGTAAGCCAGAAACACAGGCCCAAGCCAGCAAGCTTGCACAGTGGCCATAAACTAAACTGAACTTCAGCTGTCCAGGCAACTACCAAACAAAACTGTCCATTTTGAGGTCTTTTATGAATGAATAAGCAAAATTTCTACAGCATGATTGCACTGGCAGCGTTTCCTCAGCAGAGACTAAAATAAAAGAAAGGATAAGGATATCAATGCTGCACAGACTAACTCTGGCCCTGGGTCTTTTGACAAGAAAGTTGAAATCTAACAATAATGTGGAGGAAGTGTACAAGATTTATAAATATATAAACTGAATTACAGTGAAGGGCTCCCCTACCATGCTCTAATACAACCTTAGCTTTATACAGATGTCATGAGCCTCTAATCAGTAGAGAATTACTTCTAAGGACAGGTAAGGGAGATATTTGGTGATGCATTACAGAGTACAAGAATGACTGCATTCTTCTGAATCAGTAAGAAAAATGAAAAATTTATCTCTACTGTTACTCTTTCTGCTATTGCTGCAACGGCCTGTCACAGAAGGCAATCACTTCCTTGCACCTATTTAAAAATAAAGAACCTGCCTATTCGGAGGCAGCAGGGGAAAAAGGAGCCCCAAGGAGCGTGGTAGTTCTCTCAGCAGATTATGCTTCATAACCTTGTGATCCAACTACTAAAATGTATGCAACGAAGCATCCTTAATCAAATAGCAAACTCCTGCAAAATCTCTTTCTACATATCTATGTAACTGACAGTAAAAAAATAAAGACATACAAATTAATTAAATTTGTCAATTGTTATTTTAGTTGACAGTTCTGAACACATTCACTTCAAATCCAGACCTGCAGAGGAAGACTCTGGTTACTGGTTTGTTGATCAAACTAATTAGAGCACCAGGTCTTGGATTCCAGAAAGGAAGGATGGAAAGATAAAACATTCACATTAGGTAGAACAGGCCAACTTCTGTTATTTTTTTTTTTCAACAGATAAAACCATTTTCTGCTGTGTACATTTTAAGCCTACTGACAACAAGGCATTACAACGTCCAATGGCTGTACCATGGTGCTTCAGCCTGCCTCTGCCCTGTGTATCTTTCACGAGTTAATGCTAACGGCTTTGGCTTTTTCAGTCATAGCTAGTCTTCTAGCACTGAGCTCCACCTGCTGACAAGTCTTTCAAGAGTTGCAGAGCTTGCACACTAAGTCACAGTTTTGTCAACCAGCTCCAGGAAAATGCTGCAGTATGCAAAATAAATCTACATTAAACACTTCTACAGTGAGAACAGCATATAATTTCAAACACATATTCTTAAAAGTAATGGGTTTACACCTTCATAATTTTTTTTGACCATATTAAGAAAAAAGGAGAAGACATAATTAAGTGCCACAGATTGCTAACCAAAATTAATTACTATTTGATATTAACTAAATCTATTGCCTGGTTTAAGCACTCCCTGAAGACTTCCTATTCTGTAACAATTTCCAAGGCAATATTGATGCTATAAGTTTAAAGCTTACCACGAAATGCAAATCATGATAATTGCACGTAATTACCTGAGTAAATGTTTAGCTGGCACTGTAATACTCAAAAAATTAATGTTTTTATTTCTAATTTGATCATCAGACATATAAAAATTTTCTTGCTGTTGTTTTCTTCATTTTAATTACCACGGACTCCTGCCATGCTTTGTTGATCATATTAACAGCAAAAATGTAGCTTATGTACCTTAAGAAAAATGACAGGCCATACATCAACTGACTAAACACCTAAACATGGAAAAGAAAGCTTAAGCAGCTTCCAGTTACTGGTTAAATTTCATAAAGTGACATTACACTCCAGATACTACTATACTTTTGTCAAAATATATCAATTTACAAGGAATAACCTTTTTTAGGTTATTATTTAGCTAACAGCTTTTTTGAGTATCCCCCTATTTTAAGTACAGAAGAAAATGTCAAATACTAATCTCCCATAATCTCACATAATGGATAGCATAAATGCATTAACTCAAAGGCAGTCAAAACCAAGACTTTAAACTTGTAGTGCCATCAGCATGATAATTATCTCTGTCTTGTATGGACAAGTCAGTAGAAAAGTATAACTGCTAGTAACAACAAATTGCTTCATTTTTCCATATACAATAACAAAACTGTTAAATGTTATGTCCAGAAATAATAAAACACACATTTTTGTTTCACTCCGTGCTATGATATCCTGGTTGAAAAAAAGAGCATAGTCCAGCAATTTCCTTTTTTTTCCTAAAATGAGTACGCACCTACTAATACACAGCAAAAATTGCTAAAAAAATATTGACTAAGGCGAACCATATTGAAGACACTAACATAATACGAAACTTCCTACAGTAAAGAGAGGCAAAAAAGAACAAGGAAACTTAGTTAAAACACTCACATAACATTACACTGTCTATAAAAACATATCTAACAGCATTTCAGAATTTCACTCCTTGTTAGTATTCTATTATACAGCTACCTAACATAAGAGAAGGGAAACAAAACAATTTGCAAACTATTCCACCATGAAATTGGCTCTATTTATAGATAAAAATACTTATGAGATATAAAACAAAACTGATTTGCATACCCTCTTCCAAATTTTAAATTACAAAACAAAAAAATTAGTTGCGACTTGAGGACATTGCTTCAAAATTTGCTTCATATGGATGACAACAACACAAGCCAACTATGATGTTCTAATTCTTGGGGAAAAAAATTGCAAAACAAGTGTTTACAATTAATTACTGAAGATGAATAAATAACCACATTCAAGTGTATCAGAGTAATATTTAGATGAACTGCTCTCAGATAAAGTGGAGAAATCGTAATGAATTTTTAGCTGAGGAAACAGTCATCCTCTTGAATGACACCAGGATGAGCAATTGGCAGCAAGAACATTTCATTTCTCATCTGTTACAGCTCTATATTTTTAAGGAGTTTTACTAAACAAAATTAAAAAAAAATAATCCCATTTTAAAGATC
>JANRMJ010000081.1:4717979-4730094 GCA_025584955.1 Alethe diademata
GGTATGAGATTTACATTCTTTACATTTACACTTTTGTAAAGGAAATGCAAGGAAGAATGAACTTAACCTGACAAGCTGCAAACATATTACTGCATAAGAAAGAGTCTTGCACATGACTTTGAAAGCCTTTCACAGAATTACACCTGCACAAGGAATTCTGTCAAGCAGACAGGCAACCGAATTCACTCATCTTCTTTGATCAAGTTGCATAGAATTAATGAAAAGTCCAGCTCTTGAGCCACGCCAAACTATGACAATTGTATCAAACTTATGAAGCTGCTCAATTCTTCAATGAGTTGGGGTCTGCAGTGAGCAAGGGTTATTTTAGAGACAAGAAACTAATTTATTGCTGTTTTTCACAGTAATTGCTAAACACAAAAGCAGAAGATTAGTGAAGGGTATTTCTCACTTGTGTTTTAGGAATTGCATTACAGACATTTTCCCCCTCAAATTATTGTATTTTGAAATTTAATTTCAACTTACTCAGATTTCTTTTCACATGTCTTAGACGACTCTTCTATTTTTTTCTCTAGTTCCAAAACAAGTTCCTCTTTGCTCAGAAGGGTTTGCTGTGTCTGCATCAGTTCTTCTATTACTGTTTTTAACCTGTAAAACAGATTTCAGAAACCCAAGCTGTGAATGCATAAACTGTATGTATCTGGAACACTGTAATCTTTTTCCTGAACATGTAAAAGAACATTATTTTTTAGATTATGTTACTCAGTGCTTGGTGATAGCTTTTTTCTTTTTTCATGTGACTAGACCTTTACATTGTTAATCTGAATTTTTAGAGATTCTATATAAGCCTCAGTATATATACAAGGCTACAGAATGATCTCCTACCTACAGGTTCTCCTATCAAGAAAATATTTTTTCCAGAATATGCGATGAGTACCATGAATTAATGCCTTCCTAATATATTGCTAATTTATGAGATGCTTTAAGAAAGACAAAAGCCTTCCAACTCATAAAGCATGTTTTAAATAAATACCAAGAATCAGTAGTTGTGTTGTATTTCTACTGTAATAGTGATTGTATCTTTCTTCAAAATTATCCTTTTTGGGTTACAATCTCTGGTAAATTCAAAGTAAATTCACTGGTTAATTCAAAGTAAAGATAAACTGTACAAAACCACTCAATACTAAAATAGAAGGAGTATCACACTTTAAAACTATTACTGGCACTTCACAATTATCCTGGTAAATATTCCAATAACAAATAAAAAAAAAATCCATGAATCTACAACATCTACATTGAGAACAATGCATGCAAATGGATTACATAATGACTACTTCTAAAATGTGCACCAATCAAGAAATCGTTAAGTCAAAACAATCTCTTATAAATAAATAAACAAGTACATCTTGTTTGCTTTTTGTCTTTATCGATGCATCTTTATCTTACTTTATTTCCCCTGCATTTTCAAGCCCAATTGCAATAGAATTACTGAAGTAAAGAGTGGAACACAAGCAAAATATATGTGGTAATTACCACTGCAAAGATCTACAGCCCAAAACCATTCCAGACCAGGGAGTGGCACATCCAACTCCCTAAGTATCTAGGAGGCACGTTCCACATGTGCGTATATACCAAACGGAATTATTTGATTCTAAACACTGAATCAGTCCTCTCCTCCCAATATATTTTATACAGTGTTGATTATATACAATCTGTACTCAGTCATGCATTTTATTCTAGGAGATTAAAATTACTAAAGCCACAGAGTGAATGACCAAAATTTATTTTCCAAAAGACAAACCTTCTACACGTGTTTATTTTGAGAGAAGTATTTAAAACCTTTCCCTCAAAACATCCTCACATCTCCGCTTTTCACATACATTTTTATTAGTTTTAGGCTGTCAAAAATCTCTATGCTGAACTTCTCTATGTTTTCTTATACTGGGTCTCCAACTTAATAGCAATTAACTTTTTCATTTTAATACCTTGCTAAAGAAAGTAACTTAAAAATATTAACTGTTTTTTTATCAGCATTCTAAACAAAATTTTAATCTACACTGTATTTGCTTAACAACTGATTTACAGGAAGTTGATGTTTTATCTAATGATCAAGCATCAATAGTCAGGAAATTAAAACCAAATTGGTAAGACTTCATCACTAATAGGAATGAGTATATATAGGCAAATACAACATCTTCATCATTCCCCCACTTCAAAAATATTAGATTTTATATTTTATACTGCAGTACCAGATTAAAACATTAAGTTGATGTAGTTCTTCCTGATACTTCTGAGATAGTTTAGGACTTTTTTTTTTTATCTTAGAGAAAAGAAAAAAAGCTACCATGCACACCAAAATCCCTTGCCTCCTTGCACTCAACACCTATTCTTGGGTTAAACAACAACTTTCACTCAAACTCATTACAGCTGACAATTCTGTATCTGTCTTGTATCATCTTGGCTGTAGCTTGCCAAAGGAATTTTCTTGTGGTGTCCTATTTGCCTTCAGTTTACAAAAGGGTTTCTATGACTTAACAGTTAAATCACTATAACACTTTAAAAATCACACAACACCCCTACCTGGAAAGCTTCCTTTCATATATTTTTAGTTATAAACTCTGTTCTGATGCAACTATCAATTAAAATAAATACTTGATCTTAGAGAACTTATATTTCCGAAGAATTGGATATTACTATGCTCATTGATCAACCTTCAGCTTACTCTGTTTGCTCCTCTCAGCTTTTAATGCAAGTCTCTTCAAAGCATAAACTTTTATTCTGCTACACTTCTCAGAATTTCTCAGCATTATTCAGTGACATCTATGAATATTTATCAGGAGACACCATAACTCATTCCTTAGAAAGGTTAGCTAGTCAACACCGACTATTAACTACCTCCCTCTGTAAATTTTAGCCATAAATGTAAGTTTACCTTAAAATGTAAAAACCAGTTTTCTCATCACGCTCCCTTAAAATATACATTAAAACTGTTAAACAGTTATGTACGGAAAGCTGTCATTTTTTCATTGCATACTCAATAAAACAGCTGATTCAACCAAACATTATTGACTATAAATCATTATGTCTTGGAATGTTTTAAATGTTTGAGAAATAAATCCACCACATGCACTTATTCTATTTGGTAGATACTGAAGTTAGTTCTTTGCAGAAACATAATGCAGCATTTTAAAGCTCCATGACCACAGTGTTAACACTGAAGATCAAAAGTCAAATTTCTATTGTTTCATCATGTACAGAGATGACTTTTTAAAAGTCATCAACTATGGATAAATGATGTAGCACACTTCTCTTACTTGCAAATTTCTAGACATACACTGTTGACAGAAATACCTGTGGGTTTTTTTTTTTTTTTGGCTGCAGTGGCTTTAAGGCAAGATTATAACAACACATCTAAAACACAGTAAATAAGATCTATGAGCAAAGATAGTTACTGAGAACTGCAACAAAAAATGAAGGTTTCTCACCTGCAAGGACAATCAGGATAATAATGAACAGTTTTTACAGTCCCAGGGGACAGTGGAGCATCATAAATAATCTGCATTGCCTAATATGCTCATAATAATCCAAATAAATGGACAGTTTGAAAAGTGACAGAAAATGCTGATCATATAATGTTATTTGAGGTAGGAAGAAGACACTGAATATGAAGAATAAAAAAGGATTATTCTGGACCTTATGACACTCTATACCTGGGCTGTGATTTCAACATATATGGAAACAGACAAATATATAGTGGGGAAAAAATAATCCAAAACTGTATTTATTCAGTGGGGAAGAAATAATCCAAGGCTTTATTTATGTAGAGAATGAGCATGGTTCTAAAATTACCATTACCACTCAGAGATGAAATCTTGGAGATACAGTACATGATTCCCTGAAAACGTGAGGCTTGAGGAGCTGCTCTGGTCAGAAAATCAAATCGAATGCTTCTCTAGGATTTGTTAGAGCCAAAGCAGAGTACAAACCCAGGAGACCTTGGAAGGCATCCCTCTAAACTGCAATCTGTAATCTGGATTACCTGTGAAATTCTAGTCATTCATCTCAAAACCAATATAATAACCTTGAAAACATTCAAATAAAGACAATCAGATGGATAAAGGATGAGTAAACTTTGTGAAAGGACAGACTAAAGGTAAAAGATTGCTCTGAAAAAGAGATCACAAAGCAGAAATTGACCAGAAATTTACATTTTCAAAGGCAGAAAGGAATAAATTGTTCCTCTTCTCTTCCAAAACAAAAGCCTAAGAGCCATAAAATGAAAAAAAAAAGATAGCAGCAGGTTCACAAAATAGGAAGTTAATAGGAATTCCTTGACCAAAAATTCTATGGGCACCAGATAATTTTCACAGTGAATCTGACTAAAAAACATCACAGAAGAAAAGTACTTCCAATGACTTTATAAACTACATCTACAGCCACTAAAGACATTTATCTCAAAATACTTCAAAGGTGAAAATGATGGGAGGCTGAGGATCAGCCTGGTTTTGTTCTCCTCGCAAGACTCTTCCCTGTTGTCTAACATCAGAATGAAGAAAGTTGAGTGTCAGTCTTTGGTCTCATCTAAAATGGTTTAATGTTTCTCTCAGCATCCTAAATCTATACCAGAAAGTGAACACCTTAAAGACAACAACACTTAGAAGAGCTATCTGATTCCAGAAATAATGACACACCATAAAATTTCTCACTTAAATTTACAAAAACAATTCAAGTGAATGAATGTAAGCTTTGCAAAAGAACACAATGAAAATTGTACTGAAAATGTATCTAAGTAGGTAAATATATAGATATACATTTATAACATAATTGAATATTTAATCAGCAATGTTTATTAGAAAACAACATTTCATCTATTTTATTTTTATATGCTGCTGTCTATTTCTAAAAAGTTGGATACAAAAGGCAAGCCAAACAAGAATTTTTCTTTTTAAGCTATGGAAGGCAGAATCTTGGAAAAGTTTTAATATGCTATTGAAAAGGGAGGCTATATATTTTTTGTTGTTACTGTGCTGAAGTACATTAAGATGTACAACATCTACAGAGTTTAGGCAGGAATAATCTCACTATAGTAATGATATAGAATATATTAAAAAGAGAAACATGTTTAAAGGAATTGGGGGTGGGGCTTAATTATCATGGGATCCTCTCATAATTGAAAGGACTAAGGAGGACTAAGATACTTTGCATTAAGAAAAAAATTCAATACTTATCAATGGAATAGATTTACAAAAAGTAATCAAATTATATAGAAAAAGAAAAGATATGATGATTAAAAGCCTTAAAAAGAAATTAATTAAATCCAGAATTTCTGTCATGTTGAGAAAACACAGGGACCTAGAGTAACCTGCAGAAGATACCGGAATATGTTTACATTTGAAATACTTCACTCTGATTTTGGTTTTCAGAGAAACCTACAACAAATAAGGATCATAGTCTGATTAAGCAAATGAAATTTAAAAAAAGAAGAAAACCAAATGTAAAAATTCCCACAATGTATCATTGATGTCTTATTTGCATCAGTTATACTTTCTAAGGGGAAAATACTTCAAGTAAGTCAAGCATGACTGAAATACAGTAGACACAGCAAAAACATCATCAACAAATGAAATTCTGAATTTCCCATTTTTAATACATGATTAACAGTTGCAATCTCAGAACTGACCATGCAAGACCACTTTATGTCAAAAGCTGAGGTTGACAATACACAAACATAATAATCTCAGCAGTCTATTCGTTACTCATAACAAATGATTAAAGGTGAACTTGGTAAAAGTAATGAAAATATTTAATTGGGCAATATATTAACAAATCACATACAGATGTAGTTTATCACCCTGAATAGCTAGAAGCTGGTGAAATGTTATACAACAGCTACATCTGTATTGCTAAGTTAATTTATTCTAAAGGTTACAATAATGAATAACAATCTCCTTTAGAAAACAAAAGCATATACTTAAAAAACAAAATAAATTAATTTATTCATGAAAATTTTCTACTCAGTGATTTAAATCACTGACCACATAACTCTGCTCAGGGGTTTCATAAAATATTTTGCTGTATTTCCTAGTAATGTGGAAGCACTTTTGGGAAAATTAACCAGCATGTTCCCAAGGAGGACTCATGGTAGATTTGGGGCATTTTATTAATTGGCACAGAGAATAACATACATTAAAAATAATGGAAAGTTTTTGAGGAGACTAAGGAGAAGGATTTTGTGCAAAAAAACACTACAATCAGCATGGGAAAGAGTTTGTAGCCTGAAAATACTACACTTAGAAATTTGATCTTAAAAATGGAGATACAGCCATGCAAGGATCTGAGTGAGCATACATATAACACAGATTAGCATTTCCAAAGGACGAAATATTTGTAAACAGACTTACATGACTTGCAAACTTTCTGCTGTTAAATTATTCCACATTATCTCATTAGCTTGAAGGTTTTCATTTTCTTCTAGTAAAGATGTATCAAACTCTATTTCTTGTTCAACAACTTCTGATGACCTAATTTAGAAATATTTGTTTTAATTTCAAAATCAACATGTATCTTCAAGTAGATCATAAAGCAAATCTGTTTGATTTCTTGACAAGTTTTGAAGTATTTTATTAACTAGATTATAGTTAAAGTCATATAAGAAATAAAAGGATAGATAGCAATTGGATACATATTCTTTTTCCACTGCAAAAAACCATAATTCTAAAATCTCATGAGATAATAAAACACACTACAATTCTTTGAATCAAGTCCACAGAACAATCAAGGTTCTCAAAGGCTACCAATGTGAATGGGTGACTCTTATCTGCTTCTGTCACAAACTTGCATGTGACGACCATCAATTCACACACAACAACAAAAAGATAATGCAAGGTGTCTTAGAGCTATTTCCTCCTACACTAAATCAGAGTAATCGTTCCATAAATGGGAAATCCACTTTCTAAGTAAGAACTTTCTTGCATTATCTGAATGCTCTGAAGTCTCAACCTGCAATAACTGCAGAGTACAAAGGTACCCAGATTTGACTTTAAAACAAGTTTAGCCCAGAATGCAAATTGCATCCAAATAAACAGTAAATTGGCTCACGTTGAGTCTAGACTGTAATGTGTAGTCTGCTGCCAGTACCAAAGTTATGGCTCTTCTCATGTAACTGGAAATTTGGTTTTCTAGAGCCAGCCAAACAGACTGTTCAGTCAGCTTTTTGGATGTGCAAAGTAGTATAATTTTCAAATTAGGATGAAGTTTTACAAGTCTTTACAAGTAACAATGTAAAAGGAACCAAACAGAAGCAAATTCCTCCAATCATTCAGGCAGTTGCAGTTTAATGCAGGGTTTTCTCAAGAAGAAACATGAGATCAAAATGCTTACCTGTGAGTATCTATGAAGTCGTTATACTCAGAGTTGGGGTCTATCTGTTCCACTGAGGTCTGAATCTCTTTATGAACATTCACAATCTCTTCTGTCACAAGGCTGGTGATCTCGCTATACTCATCCAAGATCCCTTTTCTGGAGAGAAAAAAAATTCTAGTGTATAACATGGCACGGAAAGCATAGATGGCATTGAAGATGCTTCAAATTCTCAATTTGCTGCTTCTACAAACTTTTGTGGCAATTGGCTAAAAAGGGAAAAATAAGACAATTTATCATTCAAGGAAACAATGCATCACCTGAGGCCATTCCTCTACAGGTTTAGGCTGGTTAGAGTCTTTTAAGACCATGCTCCTTCTGTTGATTTCAGTGCACCTACACACAGCATAGCCAAATTAAAAACTGAAGAGATTACAAGAAAGGAATGTATAGAGCTCAGTGATGATGCTCTTCTACACACAGGACTTGCCATGCTTGCTACAACCTACAGTGAAGATTTTCATGTTTCATGACAAAACATATTCCAGCATAAGGTAAAGCAATTTACAGAAATGTGTGCATTTTCTTTCAACACTGGTTTTCCATATTAACTTTTTTTTATATATATCATTTATATATGCCATTCAGACAAAAATAGGCATAAATCACAAATAAGCATATATTTACAAGAGGAGACAAAATTAACCAAGAAGTTGCTGTGAGAAAGTACAAGCCACCCAGCCTTGTCTTTACCTGCTTCCAAGAGTGGGAAAAACCAAATGAAAAGGGAATGTTAGAGGAAGAGGTGATACTGTGGTACTACTCTTAATACCATCCAGTGACACACACTCGGAGCACCCTTCTGTTCTCCGTAACTTTTAGTTTTCATTCATAATGTACCTTCATCATTATCTCCTATTTCATTTAAATGTCTGATAAATTTGCTAGCTTGCCAGAATCTGAAGCATGGTGGCCGCTCATAAAACACTGATGAATTTTGGCTAGCCAAATATGCAGACAAAAAAGTATAAATACATTTTTCCTGGATAAGATCTCAAGTTATGTTTGTTCTGTAAAAAAGAGTGGTGTGACAGGATTTTTTTCAGTGTACTTGCTCTGAGCAGAAAACAGACATGAGAAGGCATTAAATAATGTATTTTCTGAGAATGTCATGTGTGAAAACATTCCAAAAAATATTTCATGGAGTTTGATGAAAAGACAGCTAAACATCAACTATAGCAGTGCCATATCTAAGAGAAAGAGAATCTGTATCACAATAACAAAAAAAAAAGGAAAAAAATAATGAGCAATATTAACCTGTATTTTTTCAAGTTTAAAAAACCAATTCACCCACAAAATCAGGGTTCTTAAGGAAGTTCTGTTTCACAGATGTTTTCACACTAAGCTCTACACCTGAAATCTCCACCTCCATATGTGCACCAAAGTTATTATAATAGAATAATTTACCAATACATTCAGAACTCACAAAAATGTCTAAGTAGTGACAAAAGTACTTTTTACAGGTTTTTACTCCAGGCAGAGCAAAGATGAGTGGTTTCAATAAGTTCTTGTTCCATTATATATTTCTTCAGTTAAGTATTCTTTCTCATGGTTCTAAAAAAATCACCTTAATTAGAGCACACACATTTAACTGAAGCCTTTTGTTGTGACCTTACTTACAAAATTAAAAGGACTGTACAGGGAGTACTCCAAAGGTTTATTTAAATACCAGCACCTGAACCAAGAAAATGAAAATTATACTGCATAGGGAAGCTAATGATGCCTGCACCACGTAAAGTGTGGAATCCCCAACTCTCCCTCACTTTCTGTGCACTGAAATCTAGATGAACTCTGACTTCAGATTAGGGAAGAAAGTGAATCAAAGAAGAGTGTTTGACATCCAACTGAAGAACACTTCCCAAAAAAGGTAACTACCCTTTTTTTTTAAACTAAGACAAAGAGGCAGCATGGTGGTTACAAACCAGAAAGGAGGGCTAAAAGTCATCAGTATCTGTTGTCAAATATCATCAGTTTCCCCGTACTCTGTAATGATGTAGAAATGATCTTTTAGGAAAGAGGTAATAGTATTTTTAAGGGAAGACTCCTTACAGTGCAATCAAGTTTACATAATCCTGTTAATTCTCCCACCCATATCATTAACAATGCATCTGGCTTGGCCCTCCTTCACAATCACTTTCAAATCAGTTGGGCAGTTTAAACCAAATTTGTTCCTGGTGGAATTTCATAACAGTGACTACCAGAGAGGCAACAAATTTGCTATAGCCTATAACCTGAAGGAAAAATCATGAGCTCAAATATAAACACTGCAGACAATCTGTAAGATTTTGTAAGAACACGGTGTCTTGTTGGTAGCTTTAAGTAAGCACTCAGAACTACTCTCGGTATCACTTGGACAGACTACTATCAACTGTTATCCCCTGATATATGTGCAATTAATCACAGTTTCTTATTTTCAACTATTCCTATAAATTAATTAGAATACCCCACACAGAAAATTGTACAAGTTAGAAATATATAACAATACATCTTACAGGGCTTTAATCATTTCTTCTTGCATCTTCTGTAGTGAATCAAGTAACAGAGGAAGCGTAGTATCATAATATTGGTGCTGATGTAATTGTGCTCCTTTCAGTGCCAACACATACTGGTTATGCAACATATGAAGTTTCATAGTGGCTTTTTCACACCGATCTTTGGCTTTCTCTGTCTCCTTTCCTGAGAGAAAACAAAACAAAAATGCACATGGTGATTTAAAAGTATACAGGCCTATAGATGACACACCTGGTAGATTTATGACAAGTTTGCCCCTTTTTCTACAGTAATTTTTAAGACACTTCTCTGCGGAAGTTATTTTCTTTGAGTACAAATATGAGAATTCCTTATCTAAAAGTATAGTTTATTTGTGAATGTGGTTCATTAAAACCACAAGTATAAAAATAATATACCTATCAAAAATAAAGAAATCTCAGATGCATTACTATCTCAAAGCTTTTCTTTTATTCGCAAAATAATATTTTTAAAAGAGAAAGATATGTCCTACTACACTAGATTCACTAAAAATAAATTATTTTTTGTATTCAAGCATTCTTATTGCGATAATTCTAATAAAGCAATGGTGCAGACAGTTTACATATGAGCAGCTGAACGCTCACACTGTTACTCCTGTTGCAAATAGGCAGCTTCTCTCCTACACCTTAATATTTCCTTATCACATTGATATCCTGATCAGGAGGTTTGGCTATACAGCCTCAGCTTTGCACCACTGAGACTGGGCAGTCCTCAAGTTCAAGCTGACAGGACCAGTTGAGGGTTTGCAGAGTTACAAGGTATTTCAAGAGGTCATCTATTCCATACTTTGTCACAGTAACTGCACAGGTATGTGGGTATGCTGTCAACCACAAATCTGAAAAGCAGCCCCATAACAGCTATTGTGAAGAAAATCAACTCTACTTCAGCCATAACCAGAACAGACACACAAGCTTTTAATGACATCCTTATTGTCCTCTTGAGATTTACCAAGTATGTCATTACTTTTTCATGAATTAAGATAATTTTAAATTAATCTCGTATCTGCAAATATCAAATACAGAGTCACAACTACCTGCACAGATAACTTATGCTACCTAAAGCAATCTCATTCAGACCACTGCATTTCTTATAAATTTGAAATAATTCATGTAAGGAAAAACATGTCTACTACCCATCATAAAGCAGTTGAGAAAAAAGAAAATCATTTATAGCTAAGCGGCAAAACAGCTGCTTGAAAGCAGACCTTGAAGATCTGTGTCATATAAGGAATACACAAGGGACTGTGAACTCAAATAAATCAAGACACAGCCACATTAAAGGCACACTAAAAAAAAAGTTGAGGGAAAACCAGTAACAAATACTCCTTCATATACATTGGAGTCAGCAAGATTGTCAGAAAAAGTAAACAACAGTCATCATATAAAAGGAACTGGTACAAGAAAAACTTTTTTTTTTTCCTTCTGTGATCACTACGCCAGATCTTCAGAGATTTTGTGGATGAAATATTACTCTGTGAAAGAGTCAATGAATCTTTTTTCTGAGGTGTCAGAAGAAGAGGTTGTTGAGAATAAATGAAATGAGAAAAAATTATGAGGACTGGATGGTGCTTGGCTTTGAAACTTCAAAGGCACTTGGGAAAGTTTTAGCTGAAATATTGTGATTAGTTTATACAGGAGGAAGAAGGCTCAATGGAGAGTCCCATGAATATCAGCTGGACTCTGAAGAGATGATGTGATGAAAACAATGATGAAGATGTTGTCCCAAAGTATCAAATAGGGAAACCAAATATGAACAACTAGAAAATAAGCTGTCGTAGTCTGACATTAGCCAAAAGCCAGGCACTCATGAGACCTGCTTGTCCACCCTCCCCTCCCACAGATGGGCAGAGAGACAAAAATTTAACAAGGCTTCAAGAGTTGAGCTAAGTACCAGAAGAAAACAGACCAATGGCAAAACAGTCTAAACTTAGAAGTACAAAGTGAATTTATTACTAACTAAATCCAGGGAGGATAATGAGAATTAAAATAACCCCTTCAAACACCTTTTTCCCCAGCCCCTCTCTCCTTCCCACCGACAGCTCAGGGAGACATGGCATGGGGGTTTTGGTCAGT
Organism: Alethe diademata; assembly: GCA_025584955.1. Taxonomy (NCBI): domain Eukaryota; kingdom Metazoa; phylum Chordata; class Aves; order Passeriformes; family Muscicapidae; genus Alethe; species Alethe diademata. The sequence goes on from JANRMJ010000081.1 coordinate 4,729,958, forward strand.
TCATCAGTGAGATTTTCTTCCTCTGCTCCAGGAGAGCAGTCCTTCCCCCATGAGGCCGTGGGGTCCCTCCCACAGGAGACAGCTCTCCCTGAACTTCCCTGGCGTGGGTCCACTCTCAGGAGCAGCAGCCATACCAC
>JANRMJ010000081.1:4732140-4751337 GCA_025584955.1 Alethe diademata
GGGCAGGGAAGGGAAGGGAAGGGAAGGGGTCATGTATAGGATGAAGACTGGATGAAAAAGGAGATGACAAATGTGTTGGAAGACAAGGCTGAAATGTTGTTCTTGCCAGTCCATTGTGAGACATACTGTGCAGGGAAGCCAGCAGAGTCAGACAAGGTAGCAGAGGCAAAAATGCTGCATTATTTCTTGGGTTATTCCGTCTTTGGCTATTCCTACTCAAGCATGCCCTAGATGAAATAATCTAAAATTATCTCCATATGTCATTATTTAAGAGCAACAAGTTGTCTATTCATGTTTTTAAAATACATTCCTTATCGGTTTTCAGTTTTGGAAATATCAGCATATGTGAAATCATACCATATACCATCAATACGGGATTGTGACCTGTGAACTGCAACAAACCACCTTTAACAGTTAAACTAAACTGAAAATTTACATTAATATTATCAAATCGAGATAGTTAGCAATTCAGTAATACTTTATCTCTTTCAGAAACCTTATTAACCTCCAAACTATCTGATTTTCCCACCCGTTTTAAGGACTAAATATCTTTGCTATACATTATTCCTCAGCAGAACACCTCAACTAATTGTGATATAAATCAAATTATCATAGTCACTCAACTTTAAAATAGAGACTTGGATCTATATTTAATTCAGGGAACACAGTTGCAGTATTATTTTCATATCATAATTTAATTTTTAACGTAGGAAAATGCAGTAAGGCAGCATATACAGTTGTTCTACATGTCAATTAGCACAGAGGAAAACACCAAATTTTCTTTATCTCTATAATGAATTTAATAAATAGACCTAATTATAATTCTGCTATCAGAACTGCTGATATCAGCTGTTGACAAAACTGTTTAATGTTAACAGAAACTGACTGTGTATACAATATGTCACACCATAAACTGTACTGTGAAGCTTGTAAAATTCAATTATGAAAGTTTTGCATTTACAAAGAAAAGGCCGGCATTCTTTTTCAATCATTCTGGAGACTAGTATTTTAATTTCTACTAGAAACTCATCTAAGATTTTACTGCACACAGTACAACACAGCCATCCAGGAAAATAATGTTTTGGTCTATTTTCAATTAAAAGGCAGATTTGCTAATCTGAAGTTCTTGCAATCATTAGACTCCTGTGGTCTAATAATCACCTAGAATGGAAGAAAAAATACTGGGATGGGACCATAAACTGAGAAAAATTTCAGCTCATAATGTCCACCTTCTTTAAATAAGCATTAATGTACAATGCAAATGCCTCAGGGAAGCTGACCTTAAGGAAATAAATATTGCAAATAGAGAAAGTTTTCACACATATTTTGGATTTAAAAGAAATAATTATGTCAATGAGCTCAGTTTTTTACCCTCTTAAAACTCCTTTGAGCTTGCCTTTCCAAAGTGATGATGAAGTGCTCATAAAAGAGGCAACAGAGATCATTATAAAGGCTTAGCTCACAACAAACTAAATTTCTAGATTTATAGCTCCTGGTACTGAAAGGTGGCCTTTCACCTCAGCGCACAGTGAATGCCATCCCATGTAGATACGCCAATGACACAGTATTACACGAGTCCAACTTCTGACAATTAAATTAATTTAGTTTCAAAAGGAGCCAATGACACATCTGATGTCACAATATATGGTTACATCCCTTCAACAGAAACACAGTGAGAAACCTTAAATATACTAGAACTGTGGAAACAGACAAACAAAATGAAAAACTGAAGGACAAGCTGAGTATCTACATGAGCAACAAGAAGAAAGAAAGTCTTTACACATAAATAAAACTATGGCTAACAATCCACAGAAAATGAGGACTAAAATGCATACCAGGAACTCCCATAATTGTCTCTTGTAGTTCAGGGACTGCAAAAAGCAAACCCTTCCAAATTTCTGGACATAAGGAACATAAGTACAGGGAAAAGCAGGAGAGGCAATGTTGTAAGTAATGTGGGCACCAATGACACAGCCAGGTGAAACCTGGACAGTACCAAAAGTGACTACAGAGCTCTGGAGGCAGACATGAAAAGCACAAGGGACCAGGCTGTGTCCTCCTTAATCCTGCCAGTGAAGGTGTGGTGGGTTTAGTGCTGGCTAAATCACCAGTGCACCCACTAGAATTATTTATGCATTTCTGCTGTGATATAGGATTAGGAGGAAGGCCAAAGCAGGCTCAAACTTTGAAGAGTATAAAGAAGAACTTTATTAACAAACTAAAAGAAAAAATAATAAGAAGCAGAATAAATCTTCAGAACACTTCTCCTCCCCTCACACCCTCTTTTCTTTCACACTGACAACATAGAGAAACAAATCTGTCAGTTTACCATCTCTAAAATAGTCTTTCTCCAATTCACTTAGGGAGAAGACTCTCTCTCTTCAGTTTATGGAGACTTCTCCACAAGAGGCAGCTCTCTCGTGGCTTCAATTTCCATGAATGGCAGCTGCGAGGTTACGACCTCCCGTGCCCTAGGCACAAACTTCGTCAGGTAATTTTCTAAAAAAGACAGCAGCTAATAGTTGCTAAAAAGGTTATTTATTGCAGAAGCACATCAGTCTCCAAGGCACCGTCACAGACATCAAAGTCCTTACTGAGTTTAGTTTAGAGACCCAAGTTAAAGCAGAATTTGGTCCCAAAGGTCCTGATGGGCCGATGGCGCAGCAGCTCCTATCTTCTTCTTGGTGTTGACGGCTAGAAAAACAGTGGCAGCAAAGCAGAAAGGCAAGAAAGGCAAAAGGTAAAAGGCACTAACTCTCCCTAGTACTAACTCTTATATAGGATTTTTCCAACAAGCTAAGATGCAAGCTCAGACCACCACTCCTTAACCTATTAGAATCCTAATTTCTTAGCACAACAGGTTACATATAAACTACGCATACAACCTATCTTGTTCTATCTAAGAAATGTAAGCAATATTCTTACTATAGCTCTATTATGTCTAAGTCCTGTCTACAAATGTGGGCCTGGAGTCTCTTGCTGAAGATATCAGTATGTTTCAACCTTCACTAGAACTCAAGGTACTACTGTGGAATCCAGACCTTTTACTTATTAAAAGCACTAGAGCTCATACTAAAACTAACTGACTTACTTCTACTTTAATGTTCACTTTATGTGTGAATGGCTTAATATACTTCAATCCATCCAAAGGCTTTAACTCGATCTCTGCACCTTGATTCCTCCTTGAAAGATTCAGAGAATCCCCTAACTCACTGACTCCAACAGGCAGCCACGCAGGAAATTCGCAATTGTGAAACCCCTCTCATTTTTTAGGCCATGTCAACTTATGGGGCACATAAGTTGAGAGCAGTTCAAGCAAAGGCTCTCTTTATCTAACTCTTCTTCTTCTTCCTTGGGGGCTAAGGGCATCACACTTCTCTCTCTCTCTCTCTCTGTTCAAACTTCTCATGGCATCACAGCTACCTCAACATCTGCTTACTTCAGCATGAATGCCTTTGCTCATGTCTACAATGTGAATGCTCCACAACCCCATAGGCACGCCACAATTTACAGGGAAACAAGAGAGTCTGATTTATCAATCATATCTTCTCCACAGCTTACAAAAGAATTTCAGTCCAAGCCATCTCATCCCCACCCATCAGGGACCTAACTCTTCCTTCTTATCTGACTTTGATGTCTCCAAGCCGTCTTTATGCGTATCTTCATCTCTGTCATTTTCTTTCACTCAAGAGAGAGGATGGAAGGTCTGCAAGTCTTATCTGCGCAGATGGTCATGCAGATGGACCCTGCCAGGTCGCAGCTGGGAGCTGTTTATGGTGTAAAGTCCCTGGGCAGCTGCCCTGTGGGGAGACTAGGATCTCAGCAGCCAGGCTAGAACACAGGGCAGCATCTGCGTGTCGATGGCTCCCCCTCCCCCTGCCCGGTAGTTTCTGGTGAGACTCAGCAGCAGCAGCAGCAGCATTCCAGCTGAGCCACAGGCCCACCTCACCGCACTGCACCAGAGCAGGGGGGCCTCTGCTGGAACGGGGCCGCACCAGCCTGGACCCCACAACCCCCCTGGCTGGCCTCGTTACCTGCGCTCAGGCAGAAGAAAGGAAGAGAACTCCCCGGAGTTCGCTCTTCTTTACATGTGTGTTCATAAAGGTGCATTAACTTTTTCACTGGTGTAGCAATGTGTCAATATCAAAAATCAGACACTCACTGCTTTTTGTCAGGTCTAAAAGACGCTGCCAAGGTCCCTACAGGGAATTAATTCCATAACTAGTTCCTTTCCTTTCTTACCAAGAAAAAACAAATTAATACAAACCACCGCAGAAGGGAAAAGGTGCAAGGAGAGCACTGACAATATAAGCTGCAAGTAGCTGCTAAACCAGTGTTGGCCAGAGGGGTCTGGATTCTACACCCAAGAGCATTTTTGCAGACCACCATCTCCTTAAAAGATAGAAAACCCCTTCCTAAGCAGGGTAAAAGTGTTTTTGCCAATAAGATGGCTGACCTCATTAGGAGAGCTTTAAACTAGGAATTACACAGGATGGAGAGGGTGACCCACAGTTCAGAGGAAGCAATGAAGGAGACTGCTAAGGAAAGGGCACGGTAAGATGGGAAGGAATCAATCACAAAGAAAACAAAACAAAACAGCAGGTGCAGGTGGGCAAGAAGGTTCCTACAAAAGCACCGAAGTGAGAAAAGTCCCACAGATCCTTTCCAGGACCTCAGCATGCTGGGATGATAAGCCTTTGTATTACTGCATGCAGTGTGAGTGATAAATATGGTGAGCTGGGTGTCTGTGTGCAGCTGTAGGCCCAGGATGTTTGTCAGGATCACAGAGGCAGGACTGGAGCTATGCAACAGAGAGCTCAGACTCCTAGGGAAAAGTAGTCCAGGAAGTCAAGAAGAGGGAGTTGCCCTTTACATGAGGGAGCAGCTGGAGTGCATGGAGCACTGCCTCAGGATAGATGAGGAACAACAGAGAAGGAGTGACCTTATGGGTTAGGATTAAAGAGGGAACAGGCTGCTTTTCCCACAGAAAGCTAAGCAGCTTGGTTTAAGTTGTTGCAATTTTCTGCATCAAAATCTCACTAAGTATCACAGTATTTGATTACAGAAAATTTTTAAATGGAAAAAGAGGGGGGAATCAGAGCTTTTGCCATTTTTTCTCTTTTCTCTTTTTTTTTTTTAAGGAAGCAACAATCCTCCTCTGAGTAAGTAAGCAAATCTTGAGCATACAATAATTTTTAAGACAGAAAATCTGTCTAAATCAGTTTGATTTAGAAACTTTTATTTTTGTAAATACCAGCACTAAACTATAGAGCTGTCAATGATCTACAACGCATTAACACTGTTTATGACTGCAGTTTTTCAATAATTTTCCAGAACTGCATTTATCTTTCCATTTACACATATTTTCAGCATTTTCAACAACAGAGACAACTTCTGAGTACTTTGCTGTCGTTACATTTGTTTATCAATAACAAAACTCCAATACAGTCACTTCCTTATTCATGTCAGCTTTAGAGATACACGTTTCCACAGAGCATTATTTAATTCTGCCTGGAAAAGAACACTTCATTACATTATTTGCTAATATTATGGTACTGAACACACTGAACATATTCCTTACACTCATGAATGAGATGGCCACGGCTTTCAAATAGCTCTTTTTCTAGCAACACATTTTTTTAAAAACAATAAAATATTTTTCAAAGAGAATCATAAAACTTAATTCAGCTGCTCTACAGACTGAAACAGGAGCAAATACAAGTGGGACTGCAACATGGTCTTTGTATTAATTGAATTTTAGTAAGAACTAAGCATTTAAATTATAGCAAATAATTTAAAAGCTCAGATATGATGGAAAAAATAACTACTTTTATACATCAAACTAATGTAATTATATATATTTATGTTAATTGATTCCCAATACCGAAGAGTACATTACACAACTTACAGCGAGTTCTTGAGAAAAAAAATCACTGCACCCGGCTTTTGGAGGCAACCTTGTAATTTATCCAGTCCTATTTGCTCACAGTTTATTCAATTTCCCAGATTTTCGTTGCACAATAGCAAAGACACAGGTTTTAGGATTTGCTGTGTAATTGATTACTCTGCATTACCCATTTAACTGACTTCAGGATGTTCCTGACAAATGATCTCCTTAAATTCCATATGTCATACTATAATCCTAGAGACATCTAAATACCATAGGTGATTATAAAAATTACTTGCTCATACAACAGTTCTTATTGATGCCAAAAAAACACCAGTGACATGACTTTTGAAGCATTTGGACTCCCATACTGAGCCTGGCTTCACTTTCCTAATGCAAGGCTAGGCTAGGATATTCCAGTTGGAAGGGACCTACAAGAATAATGAAGTTAAACTGCCTGCTCAATTCAGGGCTAGCAAAAAACTAAAGCATGTTTTGGAGGTCATTGTCCAAATGACTTCTAAACACTGACAGGCTTTACCTCTGGGAAGCCTGTTCCAGTGTTCAAACACTCTCTCAATGAAGAAATGTTTCCTAATGTCAAGTCTGAACATCTCCTGGCACGGCTGTGAGCCCTTCCCATGTGTCCTGTCACTGAATCCCAGGCAGGAGCTCAGCCCCTCCCTCTCCACTTCCCATCCCCAGGAAGCTGCAGAGAGCAGTGAGGTCACTCCTGAGCCTCCTTTTCTCCAAACCGGACAAACCCAGACTGCCCAGCTGCCCCTCACTGGACAGCCCTTCCAGCAGTTCCACAGCCCTCCTCTGGGTGCAACCCAGTGCCTTCACATCCTTTCTAGACTGTGAGAATCAGAACTGCACTCAGTGCTCCAGGTGAGGCATTACCAACACTAAATACAGAAGACAATCCCCACTGCTGACTGTCTCGTTGTGCTGTGTTTGATGCATCCCAGGATGACACCTGTCACCCTGCTGACAGATGTGGAGCCTGCTGTTCACCAGCACCCCAGGTCCCCTTCTGCAAGGCTGCTCTCCAGACACTCCACTCCCAATTTAGTCTTTTATATACAAAGCAATTTTTTATGCAAACTGTTGCCACTGAACCAGAATAGCTTTGACTGTTAGTTCTGTCTCGGGAAGCATACTCGGAAATTTAGTGGGTGACCAGCCTTATCATTGCTCTGCAAATCAAGAGATGCAAACACAGTCATCTCACTTAACATAAGTTTTACAAAACCAAAATCACAAAGACAGACAGAAACAAGATAGGATCTTCACATTCAATCTCAAAGGTCTTTCCTTCTTTATTTCTTGCAAGATTGTTACATGAATGTGTTTCTTCAACAAACAAAATCACTTACTTCTTTCTCCACTCAAGCAGTTTCTGAGAAGATGATAAGAAGTTTCTCCCAATAATTACTTAACAAATTAATGATTGCAAATAATAAATAATTTTCTAATGGGAAAAAAAACAAAACTGCTTGGGTCTATTTAAAGAGTTCAAATTTACAGAATACTACATCTAATTAACAATTAAAGTTAACAATTAGTACACCAAAGCTATCAGCCTAATCTTAAGTAAGATAGCATAAAAATAGCAAAAATGAATGCTCTAACTTTTGAACTGCGGTCAGATATTGTAAGGGTGAGCTATTAAGCACCTCTAGCCAATTCTTTGTCCTGTGCCTGCTGGTCTGTGAGGACAGCACAATTCTGGGGCTGCATGTCTGTGTTAAGAGGAAACAGTAAGTCCCAGTTGGTCCCACACACAACAAGAAGTCACCAAAATCTCTTTGCACTCCCTGGGGTTTCCTGCTCTACAAGCTTTATTTCACACAGAAGAAACAAACCTACCCCTCCTTCCAAGAAAAAGCACATCAAAAGTAGTAGATATGTGTCGAAATGCACAGTAGAGCATTAATTTTAAATCTATGCAGCCTGCTGATCTCTGTCAGTAACACAGACCAGTTCAGCCAGTGTTACTAGTTTTGCCTTAACAATATGAGAGTTTCAGTCAAAACTAAGCTTAAAGAACATCCTACTAGGAGTTTCCCTCATTGCAGCAACTACAGGCAACACACACCACCAGGAAATATGGATGTATAACAACAATTTTAAAGGCATTTCAGAATGAATGCACCAGACACCTAATAAGTATTTTCTGACCTCTTGGCAATTACAAAGAACAGTAGGACAATCATTTGATTTAATGAAAGCCTTTTCTAATAGCTCCCTTATTTATCACAGATGTGAGCTTATGCTGCTGTGAAATTTCAGTATGTACCATAGAAGTCACATCAATCTGAAGTCTTAAATCACTTGAGTTTCAGGGAAAACATTCTTCCAGCAGAAACAATGTGGTATAATGTGGTAGGTGTACACTTAATATTTCTAGGCTCCTCTAAATCACAATGTTTTCGGGAAACACAAGCCTAGAGAAATCTGGTGCAATATTTTTTATGCTGTTGTAGCAGTATAAAATGAAATTATGATATTAAATACTTAGAATCAGTATATTTTTTCTTTACTATTTATTTCAGATCCACTATGTCACATAAGAGTGCTGCAACATATTTTCTACATTCAACCAGTAATGAATAGGAATAAGACTACAATAAATACCTGTGATTAATGTATTTACACAAAAACTGTAATTTTTTCTAAAGAGTATATTGTTTTAAAATTCAGTATGAACATCCCAAAGCTACACTGGCTCTGTTCCAACTTGGAGTATTTCCTGATATATGAGCAACTGTTTCACACTTCAATACTAACACCAAAATTAACTACAGAATCAGAAGCTAAATTTTATTAATGCATTTCAACTTTTTAAAAAACCTGCAACGAGCTGAGTAAATTACTGTTTCATGTAATCATTATTTCCTTATTTATACAGCAGCAAGTAATGCTTAATCAAAAAATTCAAGGATGAAAATATTTTAAACCCCCACAGATACACTGCACTATACTTAATAGAGATGCACAAAAATAATTGTGCAAACAGCAAACTTAAGTGGAAGCTGTTACTGGTCCAACCAAGTGAGATTCAAAATGTAACAAAATATCATACTTGATACTTACCGTTGTCCTACAGCCTCCATTTTGTATTCTTAATACATTATTCATTAAACTGTTTCAGAAGATTTGTGACTTCAGTGAAACCACACTTTTTCCATCTGGCACAAATATTGGCTTGATGTGTTTTTCTACAGCAGCAACATTAACTTGCCACATTCTAACCACCTCGTTACTCAGCATCACTGATTAGCAGAGCCCTATAAACTCAGACTTGTATACACTCTTGAGACTGATACTTTGGACTGCTGTTTTAAGATGTTTACACTGTTTTCTTCTCAGTATCACACATCCACAACATTTCACAGGGCTGTCCATTTCATTATGGAAAAATAATATGATAAGCTTTTGTCTTATATTTTGTTCCAAAGACCGCTGCATGCCCTATGACTCCAATGCCCCATTTCTGCATCATGCTCTGCATTCCCAGTACACATACTTCATGGAGTTTTTCTAACAAAGCTTTCTAATCCAAAAGAGACTATTGTATCCAATCTGTCCATACAGTTCCAAAAACTGAAGTATGCCTCATTAAAGAGGAACTGGACTAGTTCAGCTTGCTGACTTCATCCTCTCAGCCTGTTACCTCTTACCGTACATTAAAAAATGTAAGAATGAATGACTGGGAAAAAATGGGCAGAAAACTATAATGCAAATGACTAACAGACTGCCTGACAACCTGGAGCCTTCATGCCCAAGAAAAACCAAACAGATTGCATTTGTGATTCCTGGTCCATAATAATATGGTCCAGAAAGGGGCAGCTATGCATGACTGACTTGGGTAAGGGTTAGAATAAACAAAATAAGTCAGTCATTTCTGACTGAGCCATCAGGCAGACACTGGTAGCCATAACAAGGCAGTGCAACCCAGCCCAAGGTAGAAGCATCAGCCAAGGCCCAGTGGTGCTCCCTCTGCAACACAACTGTTCCACTGCTTCCCTTTGTGCACAAGCAGGAGCAGTGCTAGCAGAGGGCTCCCCAGAACAGTTCCTGGGACACAATCTCAGACATTTTCACCTTCCTTCAGATCTGGACAGCACAAAGTCTTCCATTATGAAGCTCCTGCATTCCTTCAGAAACCAGTTGCCTTTTCCCCACTAAAAACTATCCAAAAATTCCCACCACGTGCTTTACCCACTGCACAAACACTGACAAAACCTGTAACTAACCAGTATCATTACTGAGTCCTTAACACTTATTATTCTTTCCAATGTTCCTCCTAGTGTTTTCACCAAAAGATGAGAACACCTGTACACCCTGCACTAGGGTGTCATTGATTCAAAGTGACTGCCCACTTTGCTGGTGCAAAGTAGCATGCACAGAAATTTAAGTTTACCTGAGAATACTTCCTGATTCCAGAAAATCATAACATCACCTTCCACTGTACAAACTTCACCAGCCTTTACCCTTATCAGTTAATATCTTCTACTGTGTGTGTTTAGGCCAGAGCTTAATATCACTTTTAATAACTCAACCAGAAAACTGCTGCACAAATTTAGACATAATCCCTAAAGCTACAATTCTGTGTAAAGCTACAGTTCTGTGCCCTAAGTGGCAGTTGTCTGCTTTGGCTCCAGAGAGGCAAGGCCAGTCACTGTCTTACTGACAGACTGCCAGAAGAACAGACTCTGTTCAAAACAGTATTTTACATAAATGAACCTGAACGGGCTATTTTAACGTACTACTTGCAAGGGCTGGTGTCAAAAGATTTTCCTTTTTTTGTTTAACAAAAAACAGCTTATTTTCAATGCTTGGTTATGCCCTCCCACTGCTTTGGTAAGTATTTTCTTCTCTTGTTTTCAGTAATTCTTGAAATCCTGAAAAACTGTACCAGTTTGTACATTAATGGAAGTAATATATCCTAATAGCAGATAATCTGAATAACCTTACCTTACTGAATAAAGAATACCCTGGAATAACAAAGCATTGTAATTTTAAGACTTCCCTAACTTTTCACTTCACCAGCGAACCAGTTTGACAACTTAAAACTCAGAAACACCACAACTTAAAAAAATGGAAGTGGATCAGCTGACCTGCAGCTGATAAACAACCATAGTAGCTCATCAAACGTCCAAGTATTTCTAAATAGGAACAGGGGCTGGGATGCAGCAGGAGAGAAGAAATTCTGCAACTTTTGGGAAAAAAAACCATTTGTATAGGTACAGTATTTGTAAAAACAGACTTACAGTAAGATTTTAGCAGAAATGAAATTAAGGATGAATTATAATAAGAAAAACATTAGATAAAAGCCCAAAAGAGAAGGTCAAAGAAAACCACAGGAGATAAGTGTCTTAAAAACAATTTATGTTTGCTGTCTATCTGAAGAAACATTAATTCAGTTAATCAAAACCACATCAAAAAATCACAGCTGCTGACAGCCAAAACACTCCTTTATTCCAATGGGAAAGTTTGGTGCATCAGGAATAGAGAATGACCAGATTGGTAACAGGAAGAGAGGATAAAACAGGCTAAAAATAACACACTAAGATCCGAATATCCTATTATATTTTCCATTATATATTCTACATATTCCAATGTTAAGTAGCTACTTGAGAATAAACCGAGTAATCAAATTAAGTTACATACAGAAAACATGGAACTGGATGAAATTAACATCCAAGTATCCATTTTTATTTTTAGGTAAGTGTTCATGAACTTCAGTAAAAGAAAAAGAACAGTAGAAGTTCAGCAGTGCTCACTGAGCATAAGTACTTATCCCCCGCTGTTTTGTTCAAATTTGAGACAAGTCTGGAAAGAAACCATCTGTCCTCACTGAGAGCTACTATAATTAGACTACAACAGAACCAAAAACATTAACTGTCATTTAGGCACTCATACAAAATCTTAAGTTGGGTCTTGGAATTACACTTATATACTGCCATTCAGTCAATTTTCACTAAAGGAAGAAAAGAAAATCTTAGAAGGACACATCAGAACAACTATTAGGAAGATATTTCAATACATAATAGAACAAAGGTTCTCTTTTATCTCATCATTCAAGCACAATTCAACAGGAATCAAAATCCATACAGATTGAACATATCATTCCCTAAAAGAAAAAACAAAACACAACGTGTAAATGATTTATTTTCCTCTTTTAGATGAGGTTCACAAAGGTTTGAAGTGTTACACTGATGAGAACTGATGCTGATGCCACTGTAGCAACAATAATAATTCACAGGAAAGTAGACTGCAGCTACAACAGAGGTGCGACCAGAGTCCATCTGAGAAACTTTAGATTTCAAAAATATCCACTGAAGGAATAATACAAGAATAATACAAGAACTTAAAAGAATCACCATTTATATTTTATGAATTTTAAAAAGAGTATACCAAGCATACACGGTGACAATCAGCCCTGGCTTACTTAAGACACTAAATAAACTTGTACATTGTAATCAAGTAGCTCAAAATAAAAAAGCTACCTTGTTTCATTGTAAGCGTTTTAGCTCGTTTGAAAAGGGCACAAATAAATACACAAAATCAAGTCAATCATACCTTTCGCCACAGCTTCTTTATACTTTTCTTTGGCAGAATTTACTTCTTTTATTAGTTGCCTGTAGCTAGATTTAAGTTTCTCTAGCTCTGTCTTTGTGACCTTTAAGAAAAGAGAAATATAAAACGCATTAAAAATACTTATTTTCAACACATTAAAAAAATGTAGCATTAGTAAAACAGAATTAACAGAATTTATGGTCCAAACTAAGGATGCTAAACTTTCCATGAGCTTGAGAAAATTTTAACAGAATATTACATGTGCAAATTACATGTTGCAAATTACATGGCGTAAAATCAAAATCAATAAATGCTAGGAATTAAATAAGAGGCCCAAGACACAGATCCCCATTCACATCAATGTAATTAAAAATACATTTGGAATATCCAGCTAATCATCAACAATATTCCATTCCAATTACAAGGCAAAAAAAAACATCAAAAAGTTGCTTAACAAATCATACTGGCTTAAAATGTCCCATGCATAGGAAGGAATTTCTTTAGCACCTAAAAAAAAGCAGAATTTTTAGACATTACACGTCATATAAATGACTAAGGAACAGCAACCCGGCATGAAATAATCCACCCAAAAGTGTCTGTACTGCTACGAGCACTCCTTAACAAGTTTACAGTGCCCTGGTCCCATCAATGTCTAGAATAGAATTAGAACAGGAAAAGAGACAGAATAGACAAGTGTCACACAAGAATTATACTCTACTAGAAGAGCATTTTCAGTGTTATCTGTCCATGAAAATTCACATGAAAGAAACTCTTCCATCTTTGCCTTGTCAGCCAGCAGGAAAGAAAATCTGTATAGAAAATTATTAAAATTTAAACTAAGCATTCTACATATCACCCACTACACTTTTACCACAGCACGAACAAAACCAAAAAAAAAATCCACTGTTAATATTATTAAACATAGAGAATTGTAACCAATTTATCAAGCACAGATGAATAATATACCTTGTACATCTCTGCTTCAATTTGTTGATGAACACCTACAAAACTCTTCTTAACTTGCTGCTTATCTTTGATCATCATTGTAAGCCTGTGCAAGGGCCCAGAATTAAGATCCTCTGCATGGGTCTTCATTATTTTGCTCAGCTGTTCTGTTTGCTGTACCACAAGCAACCAAGACTACAAAAGTCAGAACAGAAAAGCACTTATTTATTTCAGCTCACAACCAACCAATTTATAAGAACTGTGGAAAAAGATACATCATTGTTTAAAAAAATTCAGTGAAAGCACTAATTTTAAGCTTACCCAAATGCACTTGAGATCCTCCTGTAACAGCAAAATCATGCCTCAGTCTTACTCATAAAATCATAAAAAAGCACCAGAGACAAAAACACAGCATTGAATGCTTACCCTTCATCACTGTCCCAGTATTTCTGAACACAAAAGAAATCACTGCAGCCTTTTTATTTTTTTTTTTTAAATATACCCCAAACACTGCTGAGAACCATGCTCCTATATCCTTTGTCCTCTAGTTTCCCTCCACAGTTGCTCTGCCCAAGCTGACTTCCACCTTTGTCTGAGTACCTGACAGCAGCACCCATTTGAGGAGTCATGGTTTAAGAGGACACCATTACATCAGTTGCTTCACACAGCAGCATCAGTCAGACTACAGAACCAAAGCACAAACAGACACAACACTCATCTGTCACTGCAACCTATAGCATCCTTCTGTACCCTTGCTTTAATAGCTTCCTTGGACATTCTGTCAGTTTTCAGGACAGCTTAATGTGCTGTGTGTGGCTTCAAATACAGATACACATCAACAGCTAACACAGACAAAAATGTGAAATTGAACTTCAAATAAAAGCCTTAGTAACCCTCAAGACTGCTGTTACGCATTGGATTCCTTAAAGATAGCTCCCTGACAATGAATGCTGTGCTATAGCTAAGATTTCAGAGTGGCTACGTGCCACAGAATTACAAGGTTTTGAAGGCAGTTAGTATATGATATTGGCATTTATCTTACTCTTACTAAAACAAAAATCAGCCTGAGAAAAAAACTTTAGAAAATTAAATTTGTTTGTTAGGTTTGGGGCTTCTTTATATCCTGTAAACAAACATATTTACCTAATATTTCCATCTCTACATGATAATGATGCAACAGAAACTGGATTCTACGGAACAAAACAAAAGACAATTGACTCTCCAGTATATTTGATTATCTTTAACATTTCCTACAGCTTGTAAACATCCCAGAGCAATCTAGATTGCTTAAAGTGTGGTGTCACAAAAAGTCAAGGCCTAAAGCTTCCCTGCTATGGCTGCTACGCATTTCAGAAGCCATACCGCAAAATAAAACAGCATTGAACAACTGTGTGAGAAGTGTGGGCCTTTGTGGTTACAGAAGAGCTCATAAAAGTGCTCTCAGAGGTGAAAATGTAGTCAGAGTTATCCATTTTCCACAAGGCTGATTTATTACTAATAAGACAACTACTGTTTTAATCCTGAAAAATCACACCAAAAGCATTTTTCAACAGTACAGGTATTCTAAGGAAATGCTTAGCTTAAAATTCACCAAATTAGCTTAAATAAGCCAGAAACATAGCAATTACTTCCCTTTCTATTAAAAAAAATTGCATATTTCCCTGTTCTTCACATCACTCTTTCCATCAGGAAAATATGAAAGTGATGTTTCCATAGGGAAATAGCAGTAGAGTGGATTTCTGTGCTCTGTATGATTGTATTTTATTATTTCAAATTTTACATTATGAGAAGGTAAAGCTTCAGTAATAGAGATTTATATGGGACAAAAAAGCTGGGTGGGAACAGGAGAAAAGATAAAACATTTCCTTCCACAAAAAATGACCACAATCCAACAAATGCAATAAAATACATTATTGTTTGGTTTGTTTGGTTTAACACCATTTTTCAGATATATACATAAGAGCAGTCTGAAAGCTCTTAAGAACACCTCATTTCTAGCTTTACCAGTTGCTGCTACCATGCCTTCCAGCCAGTTTGTTATCTCCAAGTGAAAAAAAACTGAAGGCAGATTTTCCCAAATACTATTTCTCTCTAAGTGCTCACTCTTACTGTACACGTAGAGATCAAAACAAAACAAACAACCACCACAACAAAACCAAACAAACAAAACCCATGAAAAATTAAATAGCTTGCTATTGGGTTTTAATGCCATAAAATGTCAAATAATACCACAATACCAAATACAGATATTTTATATCTCAGAAGACATAAGAAACTAGACTCATGTCCTATAACATTTGCATCATTCTTCGGTTCTGTAAAATGTCAGGAAGAGAGAAAAAAGTATCACAAAAGAGTAAAATAAATTAGAACGCAATTAGTAAATTAATCAATAATTCAGGCTTTTCAACTGCCAAAACCAGTAAGATAATGTGTCACTACACAACTTTAAAATCCAAGGTGTCAGTGAAATTTTAAGGCAAGCCCATACAAAAGATCTGCCAGCCCATATGAATACTTTTTGCTGCTATATAAAGGAAGTAGAAATCAGAGATGAGACTTAATGAAAAATTACTCCTCCTTATGAGAAAAAAAAGGGAATAAAAATTATGCTGATGGACAACTTGAGTGCCTCTGTTCAAAACAAGATTTCAAAATGCAACACGCGTGCCTCCTTCCAAGCCAAAAAGAACTTAAGAATGGCTTAATTCAGATCTCCAGATTTTCTTAATTTATCTGCTCACGAAACATACTCATGTTATTAACATACTGTACCTAGACTGAGATACCTATGTGAAAGTTAATGGTTGTTTATACCTTTTAATGCTAAATACTCTGGGCCAATGAAAAAAAAGGGCAAATTTCAATTTACAAGGCAAGAATTATTGTGGGGGACGGAAGCAACAACAGCACATATTATATATAAACACTGCACAATGCTGAAGCAGGCCAGCTATAGCAGCGCAGCTTTCAAGTCACACATAGCCACTTTAACCCTGTATACATCAATCCTGGTGCACAAGGAGCAGTCCTGTTCTTAATGCTACACCACAGCTACTGTCCAAGCAGCCACCCTATAAGTCCATGACATAAAAATAGCTTTATCTACAATTTAACCTGACCCAGAAAGAGTGTTTTCCTGCAGAGAGAAAATGAAGATTTATGCCACACTGAAGGCACTATGTAACCACTGCTACAGAACAAAGGCCATGAACAGAATAAGTCATCAAAACAGAATAGTCTTCTCTTGTCAGTAGAGAATCCAGGTCCAGAGTAAAACTTTCAAACAGCTGATAAAAAGCTTGCTTCATTATTACATTTACTTGGACTTGCTCTAAATCTGAAAACTAGTAATTTCGAGAACAATCAATCTTACCTTTCTAAAAAGTCAGTATTGTTATTTTAAACAGAATACAAAATAACCTCACAATTACGAGAAATATCCTGAATTAATGTTTTGTTCTTACAACACGTGCTGCAGTGTGAGTAACAGCTGGAATTCTAGGCTTTGCCTTGGTTTCCTGGCATTTTTCTATTTCTGTCACAAATTCTATGTAACATAAACAATAGCTCCTATCTTAAAAGAAAAGCTTACTATAGCATACTTGATTTTCAAAGCACTAAACAAAATAGCAGGTTCAACCTATTTATGTAAAACACTGAATTTCAAAAATTTGGATTGATTTTCATTCAGTTAATTTTTTCAAAGCAAGACTAGAGCTCAACTTCTGCATATTTCACTGAGAAACTAAAAGAACCCATTTTAAAACACTTCGGCAACATTAACTCTCAAGAAACTGAAAGGATAGGAATGCAACTCAAACCATAATAACAAAAATAAACACAGAACCCAAGGATATTCCAAATTCAAAATACTTCAGACTTACCTTGGACACATTGCTGATATAATCCAATTGACAAGCACTCTCTTTATCTACTTGGTTACAAAGATTCTGTAGAGTGGACGCATATTCTTTATCACTTTTTACTCTCATTACCATAAATTTCTTCACTGTTTCCAGCAGTCGTAGTTCCCAGTCTTGCAGTTTTAATAAAGCATCATGAGAATACTTCAGGTCACCTCCAAACCCCATTTTTAAGGCACTATATACCACACAGGGGAAAATACAGGCTCTTCACCACATCTGAAAGGAGAACAAGACTGATGAGACAATTATCAAAAGAAAAACTTCTGGTGGGACAAAGAGCAAATACTGATGCCTGAACTCTGAAAGAACCTAATCATAAGATTAACTACAGACATTTACCTTCTCAGTATAAACTGAAAAGAGGAGCACTGTTTTGAACACCAGACTCTGACTGGAAAAGATTTCAGCCTCAGAACTGCTCTCCAACTTCCATTTCTGAAAAAATGTTCCTCCCTAACTTAAAGTACAGTATGAAAGAAAACATAACAGCATCTAAGACAAACGCAGAAGACCAATCTACATATTTAACCAAATAAGTACAGCTAACAGTATCTCCAGAGAAGCTGCCAACTGCACTTTTCTGCTCCTGGTGACCTGAAACATTTGTTTGCTGTCCTAAGAGGACAGAAAAATCCAAATAAAACACCAGCTCTCAGGCACTGCATCTGCAGGAAAATGATAACTACTTAGAAACTAATTTCCTCCTAAACCCAATCTTAACAGGCCATTAAACCTGCAGCTCCAGCCTCCCAAAAAACCAGAAAATATCCCAAAGTAGGTTTCCCATCCAGCCATACACTGGTCCCCTGGGTCAGAGCTCTTTAGTTCACACCATTTTACCCTAGGACAGTCCAGACTTACTGTACCAAATTGACATAAAGTAAGATTGACAAACAGTTAAGATATGCTGCCTGATGAAATCCTGTAGCAGAACCAAGGGTCAAAGACACATTGCTACAGTTAGCTATGAAATACCTGCATCTGATGCTGATAAACACACAGCTACATTGTGGAAGAGCTGAAACCACACAAAGAAGTAATTCCTACATACTCTTGCATAAGGTTTTGCAACGAGGCCTGAACCCTCTTTTCTGTGTACAAACCAACTACCTGTTCTTATACTAACCAGCTTCAACTAGGTAAGATAAACTCATATAAACTGCAATCCTTATCTCTAGACTGCAGTGCAGCCACAGCCTATTCACTAATTCATGCACTACTGCAAAATCTTGGCTCTTTTTAACACAGAAAGACCAATTTCTTCACAAGCTTTGCACATTATCACTTAAATTAGCAGTATTCTACAAACATTAACAATTTTATCTTCCTGACAGTCCATTGAGGGAAGGAGGACTAATACTCTTATTTTACATTAAGAACTGAGACACAAACTAATGTCAACACTGTGGCAACTCATACCAGTATGTACAAGGCTTAAACACAGACTCTTCAGAGTGCCTAGCATTTTTAGCATGTTAGGTATTCAGAAAAAATAAATACTGGCTTCAGTCACTGCACAAAATTTCTGAACATTTTGCAAATCAGAACCTCAAGCAGCCTCTGAAAAAAGCTTCATGTACTATGTGTTTATTCTTAGGAACATAAGCCATGCTACATAGCAAAACAAAAATCCAACAAAGAAAACTAGAAGAGTGCCACATTACTATGTATCTGCACAATACAGAAATGTCAAGGCTGTAAGAGTAACTGTAAACCTGTAACCTTTCATAAGCCCTTTAATTTGAAGCTGCATATTTTAGTCAGAATTATTCCTGATGGCTAGGAATTCAGTCATACACAGCAACAATAAATAGTTTATGTTGGCTGTATTTATGAACAATGTCATTA
>JANRMJ010000081.1:4785031-4802841 GCA_025584955.1 Alethe diademata
ACTGCTTGGTATCTTTCAAAAATGGAACATTTATCCAGCAAAGTGTGACAGACATACTTAACTTCACTATTATCTGTATTTCCATGACATAAAATCTTACCGTTTTAACCTCTATAATTGTTTTCTTCACAGATTACAGTCATATTTGATGTTTCACTAGATTCTTATCAATGTAGGAAAAACCTAAAAATGGAGAAGCACTAAACCTAGCAATCTAAAACCAGCACTAAACTGATGCCAACCACGGAACTGCTCATTATATGTACTAAGTAACTACTAATATGCATGAATTTCAACTTTTAACCTTTAAACCTATATTCAAATAGAAAGGAAACCTGAAAGACTTAAATTCATAAATTAAAAGGCACTTTATCCATATCTGTCTTGATTTACTTTATAGCTTGTCAATTCTCCTTCATTGTAAAACTAGGTTGTGTACAAAAATACAAGAGTACTACAAAGGTACTTTCATCTAAAAAACCTAGTATTTTAAACATTTTTGCCTTTCCTTTCTCTTTCATACGTATGAGAAATTGTCAAATATTAAGATTGTTCAGTACTGTCTGGGAAAAGTGACACCCCAGTTTTATATTTTTGTGAAAAAACAAACAAATAAAAACAACAAAAAGGAAAAAAACTCCCTGTATTCTGAGGGGAAATTCTAAAAATTCAGGAAAAAAGTATTTTAAGTTAGTTGTGTCTCTGTTTCTTTTGTAGAGACCTTGAGAATAGCTCTTCCTCTTTCTAAACAGTTTGAAAAATTATAACAAAAAGAATATTAATTTCTAAAAACCCAATGTTCCATATTTCTAAGGATCATTAGTCTGTGTTTTATTAGAAGTTATCTGTGAAGCAAGAATATGGGCTACTGGGACACTATGAAACATGCAGAATTTCCTGATTGACTTATTAAGGAAAGATGCTGCAATCAAGGTGATGCAAAACAGTCAGACAATCAGAGCAATGCCAACAGAATTAGAAAGGTGACTTTCTGAAGGCAAAAGCAAACTGCCAGTGTGAATTTTTAATCTAATTTTTATATCTACAGATACTGAGAGCAGCCTTTTGTTTGTTTGAGTTTGGGTATTTACATTTAAAAAGACGCTTCTGTAGTTAGGCATAACTTAATCTCAGGTGGGATTAATGTCTTCCAGATAATTCAACCAGCAAATTTTGGGTTTCATTCATATATCAGGTATTGGTACAATTAACTTTCCTTCAGGTTCCTTTAACAGCATTCATTTTACTTGACACTGTTTCATTAATATTCAGCTGTCTGTGGTAGAATCCTAAACTTTTAAAAGAAGGTATTAAGCTGACTTGAGAGAAACAGGAGAAATACTACCTCAAATCTATTGGACCAGCTATTACATTAGACAAACCTGTGGCTGCTGTCATGTCTTAGTGACAGGAGTTAAGGGAGACAGAGATCTTCTAAACTTTCTACATATTAAACATAAAAACTATTCCAGAAAAAAATTACCATGTATTTGTAGCCAAAAGCTCAACTCTTGGAATTCAACCTCTATTTTCCTATCTCCTGGCATGCACTGTAAGTCTGCTTTTAACTAACTGATCACATACATCCTGGTCCCCACCTGGATTCCTGCTTCCTATGGTGCACAATACATAGATAATGCTCCCTGAATGAGGAACTATCCATAATTTTGTTTGTTTGTTGTTGTTCAGTGTGTGGTCCCATGTCAGATTTTTAAGTTCTGTTCTGAAGGCAGAATTTTTAATTTCCTCTTGGGTTTTACATGGTGCTCATCACTACAATGTCTGAGTGCTTTACAAATCTTAATTAATTTATCTTCACAGCACTTCTGTGCACTGAAGAGGAATTATTATTTGAATTTGACAGAGAGAGAACTGAGACAGAATAAATTAGAAAATACCACTATTTTTGACAGTCAATTTGAGATGCTTATGAGCTGATTTTTCAGATGGTTTTGATACAGGATTTATTTTAGTTTAGACATGGTACTGGATGCATTCCATGCCTGTTGCCTGTGTTGCAGGTAGAGATATGTAATGTTTTCAGACCACAGAAAGGGTTTGAAATTTCAAGGAAAAGGAATACAGAAGTAGTAACCTCTTGTCAAAAGTTCTATTTAGGTGATGTAGCTGTGAGAGATCCATGAGAGAGTGAGGGCTGCACTTACTTAGGGCACCATTCAGTTTCCCTGAATTTTCAGACCATCCCTTTTTTTCACTAGGTTTCTGCTACATCCACTGCTGCGCATCTTCTAACATCTGCAAAATTAATGGAAGGATTATACAGCATTCTACTCTGTATAATTCTGATCTGTCCCTAGAGCAAGACCGTTCTGAGAGCACTGGATGGGGAACAAATCTTGTGCAAAATAGATTTCTAAATTATAATGCAAAGACACAAGAGGGATTTATTAAGTTCGTGTAGGAAACATCAATAAAGCTTTAAGTTATGTTTTTGCATGTGATCTCTGAGGCTTTTTTTAAATGCCCAAGCAACAAAACAAAGCTGTGGACTGTATGTAACTGTAGAGATACTCACCTGGATCAGGCTGGGTCTTTATGCAGCTCCAAGCCAGCTGCAGCATAGTGTCCTTGAAAACTGAGTGATAGTAAAGATGATTTGTGAAGGATTTGCTGATAGCCTAGGAACTCTGAGATTTGGGAATTCGTGGTTTAAATCTAATTTCTAAAGAAGACTGTGGCACTCTGAATTCATGCCCCTTTTGCAAATTTGGTCCTTTCTAGTCCTTTCCCTCCAGTTTATGACAGATCCAGTTTTGTTCCTTTATTCCCAATCTGTGTCCTTTCTTCCCATTTATCATGGTTCTTATTATCTTAGTTTGCTCTCCTCTGGAGTCCCTAATCAAGCCTCAGGTTCCACAGCCAGGCCTTAGGAAAAATGGCTTTCAAAATACCCTTTGGCACAGATTTATCATAGCTCTGTGCCCTAAGTGATACCTGTGTGCTCACAAATCTGTATTTTGTACTTCTGTTTAGCACAATGCAATTCAAAACACTATTGTTTCTATGCTGTTTCAGCTTAAACCTTATGTCTCCTATTGATAATAAGATGCAAAAAATAAAGGTCCATAAGATTATTGACTGAAAAATAATATCTATCTGTGTCATTAATTCCTTGTGTGTCCTGGATAAATAATGGAAATTTGCTGTCACTTTCTACCCCAAGGAAAAAACAGGGGCAGCAGAATTTTCACTCTTTAATCCACATATTTCCTTGTCCATGTCTAGCCTGGACATGCTTAAGATTATTACTGAGTTTAATTCCACTCTTTTCATAGGGTCAGAGGGTGAAGTTCTTTTGCCCTATGGCAGTGCTATTGTAATAGGATCCTGATCTCAGTTAGGGCCTTTGAACTCTATTACAGTTACAGCAAAAACCAGCAATGTGGCAGGACTTATTACATAATACATAAAACATACATGGTGCTGTGTGAAAGATTAGTTATTAACAATATTGTCTATCCCACACAGGAAAAAGATGAAATGATTTGTCTCAAAGCCTGTTTGATAAGACAGTCATAATATAAGTAGATTTTAAGAATTTATAGCATTTATTCTAGAAGGAGAACATTGTCTTTATTTGAGAAGGAGTACATCTCTGATATTGCCTCTGACTATGTCATGGTGCTGTCTACAGCAGCAGACATATAGGACTGCTGAAGAGCACAAAAATTAAAAGTTTGTTCAAAGAAAGCAAATTGCTTAGGGGGAAGAAAGAAAAAAGAAGAAGGTGCAGAGGAAAAATTAATCTCCTGGAATAATGTAAATAAGACTTAGGGTTAAAAGAAAGACATAGTAACTAAAACAAGTCTGTGTATACATACACAGGCATTCTGTCACTGTGTCTTGCAGGCATTCATTACTGATAGATATTATCACTGAGTTCTTAAACCTAATTCTCTGAGAAATCCCAGAGCCACCACTGTAGTACCAATTCATTACAGTTTCAAAATGTGAATGATTTTGCATGGCAATGGGGGACATAAACACTGCAGCACAAAGATAGAACACTATAAATCATTTGTAAGAGGAGAGGACAGGAAGACATGTCAGAGAGTTAATGCATATAGTTAATAGAAACATCCAGGAATGTTTCATTTTCACTACTTTCTCAGTGGTATTTTTGATTTTATTTTCCTGGTGGATGGGGGAACGCTCACACCAACCCACACACAGTAAGAATCAATCTGTGGGAGATGCTTCTCAAACCCCACAGGCTGCAGCAATCCTATCTTATTTATCTTATTTATCCTATCTGGGTTGTGTGGAGGGATTTTATTTTCCAACATAAGCAGTTGAAATCCATAATCCTATTACTGTAACAAAGTAGGATGCAAGGATTCTCCAAAGAAGAAAAAAAAACAAAACTAAATTAAATACATTTTGAGACATTAAAATAGCCTTTTAAAATCTGCTTTATTTGATGCTTGGATTTGTGAATAGTTTTTTGTTAGTAAATATGCAAGTGAATAATCATTAAATGAGTTGTAGTTGTTCAAGCATGAAGGACATTTACCAGGATCTTGTCATGGTTCTGCTGAGAAAAAGGATCAGGCAATTGCAATTAGGAGAGTCTGTGAGGGAATTTTGTATCTGCATCCTGCACAGAGAGTGTGATCAAGCATCTCATTAAAAGCTTGGTAGAGAACTGTGGCATGGCTGAGAGCAAATTGATTAAAGTTCAGTCTGGATAGTAATACCAAGATGACAGTAGGGAAAGCAACCAGAGGGTATGGAAAATATGTGAGCCCTTTTGCTGAGCATATGCAACCTTCAGCTGCCACTTCATCTGGCTTCTGAATTAGAAGGGACCTTAAATTTCCTACAGCCTTTACATCATTGTGTAGCTGCATGGATCTGGATGGCATTGTATTTATTTTATCTCTAGATCCGGGCATGATATTACAGTGAACTCTTGAGCTTTGAGGCTGATGAGGAATTAAACTGCTTATTTCTAGAGCACAGCATCACACTATGAACACTTCCTGCAAGGTTGGTGTGCTCAGCCTCTGCTGGTTCCAGATAGAGCAGGTGTTCTGATTTAGTCTGGTAATACAGAGCACTGAAGCTTTGGTGGAACAGGGTCTGACATCTATGAAATAAGAAGCAGGAAGATTGGAAAGCACTCTTGCCACACAACCTGTGGACTATTCAGCTGTAAAAGAGGAATAATGCTATTCACTGTGTCACTTCTCATACTAAATTGAAGGCTCTATGCATTTTCTGGGTTGGATTTTCTTTACAAACACAGAGCTGATCATAACAATTTTTTCAGTGGAGCTACTTGATTATATCATTCAGTGAGCTCTCTTGTACCACATTCATCTGAACAAGATCTGGTTTGACTGAGCATTCAACAGAATCCCATGGTCAGATACCATGGCACTCTACAAAGTATTGATAAAAGGTCAGACTGTGTTCCCACTCAGTGATGATGAGACAGATAGGAGAAACAATGTGCAAATATCCTGAAATATGGTTTTAAAAAAGCTGGTGCTTTTGATGGTGCTTTTAATAACTAGTGCTTTTAGTTCCTGAGCTAATACACTCAAATCCTCCTTTATGCACATAGTAGTACATTAAGAATCAAAGTGAACAGCATTAAGCAATAAATTGGCCTGGAAATGTACCTTTTTTTCCTCTGTGAGTTTTCATTGAAATCAGTTCCTTGGTAAGCCTCCCTGGCTTCAGGAATGCCAGAACTTGTATGAAAAAAAGTTTGGAAACAGACGTAAGTCTAAAGGAACTGCACAGATGATGTCTTAGCAACAGCACTACTATTCATTAATAATTTGTTATTTTCCATATTCCAGTATTTGAGCCAGAAGAAAAATCCATTTAGTTAGATTTTTTTTAAAATGTCTGATTTATAGAGGTTAATGTCAACTGTTTAAATTGTCATTAAAAATACAGATTTAAAATGTCCATCAAACTATTAGAAACAGTAGAATTCCCATAAAAAAAAACCAATACAGTTTCATTTCAAGAAATGAAAACTAAGAGGTAATAAGGAAATTTCAGTGCACCAGTAAACTAGAAGGAGCTGACTGCTGAGTTTGTGGTTTTTCTCTCCAATAGCTGAAGTAAGTACCTCAACCCATCCTGAAAGCACAGCAAAAAGGGGCAAAATTTTGCACAGCAGTCTCTGGATTCAGCTTTGGAAGCTTTTGAACTTTCCAGACACCCACAATCAGAGCACAAAATCCACGAATCTCTGATGGTTCCTGCTGCTGCTGGATGGGGGTGAGGTGACGATTGGGAGCTCATGATCCTGACTTCAAGAGGAAGGCTCCTGCCCCACCTCAGGACTTACAACCACAGCACAGGCTCCACCCTGAAAGTGGAAGAGGAGCCAAAAGGAGCCTGATGTGCACTCAAGGGAAGTGTTTGGCCCCAAAGCGTGCAGGATGACCAAGAAGAAGTGATTGTAATGGGCAGCTCTGTCATAAGGAGTGAGACACTGAATGCCTTTCTTGTCACTGCCTTTACTGGCAAGGCCAGTGAGAAACAAAGGAGAAAATAAAACAAGGAATATACTATTCCTTGGATTTGGTCAGTGAACACTTAAAGCAAAGTGGGCATCCATCAGTCTGTAGGCTGTGGTGGGATAGACCCACAGGTGCTGAGGGCACTGATGTCACTGCAAGGCCACTCACTATGATCTTTGTTTGATGATGGGAACTGGGAGAAGAGGACTTGGGGATCCCAGTAGGCACCAAGGGTTGTATATGCACAAGCAATGCCTTGCAGCAAAGAAGTCCAATGGTATCCTGCATTATGGACACCTTAGGAGTATTGTCATCAGGGAGGGAGATAATCCTCTCTACTCAGCACTGGGAAAGCCACACCTGGAGTGCTGTGTCCACTGCTGGCTCCCCAGTACAAGGCATGGACATACTGGGGCAGTCCTATGAAGGATCACAAGTATGCTGCACTGGAGCATCTCCTCTAGGAGGAAAGGCTGAGAAAGCTGGGACTGCTCATGCTGGGCTAGAGAAGGTTTAGGAGAATCTCATCCGCAGGGAGGGAGTAAAGAGGACAGAGCCAGGTTCTTTCCAGTGGTGCCCAGTGACAGGAACAGAGCCAAAAGGCTTAGACTGTGGGGGTGACCAAGCACTGGCACGGTTGCTGAAGGATGTGGTGGAGTCACCCTTCCTGGAGGTATACAAAATCCATCTGGATATGGTCCTGGGTAATCAGCTCTAGGCAGCCCTGCTTGAGCTGGGGAAGCTGGATCAGGTGACTGCCAAAGGTCCCTCCCAAATTCAGACATTTTATGATGTGATGAGGAATAAATGACATTGTATTTTCTGTTTGCTTTTTATAACTCACAATTATTTTATAATCCATTAAGGTACATAATGTATGTATAGTATTGTTATAGTTTTTCCTTATGTTGACTAGACATATTTTTCTTGTATATTTCCTGGAGCAGAGACTAGTGCATGATACTTGATACTACAAAATAATGTCTGATATAGAATGCTTCCCCCTCATCCTGGATGAAGCTCAAGACTTTATTCTTTAGAGAACTTTTTCAGTTCTAAATGTGAACATTACTGGCAGGTAATTTAGGGGTAAAAAAATATAGCTTAAGTCAGCAGTCACATCTTGTGCTAGGTGGATGGAACTGGTTAAACCAGACAATATGAAGTGGTTTGCTAGATGAGAGGGGAAATTGCTGTGATATGGCTATAAAGCTCAGGAACACTTTTGTAGGAATGTACAGAGGGAATGCTAGGACATTTCTGTACAGGGTAAAAGGTTTGCAGATTGATCTATGTCTCTTTGAGTTCACACAGGATGTCTGGAGTGACTGATGGGCTAATATTGACTGATTGAAACTGGCTACATTTCACATTTACTGCGAACGGTGACATTTGTAATGCAATATGGCCTATCTGGCAGTTTTCCATCCTTCAGGAAAAAAGCATCTGAGTGAAGAAGGAATACTTTGTTCTATTATGTAATGTTCTCACATTGATTTTCATTTCCCTTTAAGATGCTGTGTTCTGGCCATCTGGCAGCCTCGCACTTCCTTTGGATCTGTTATTGAAGAAAACAAGATAGAGACTAATACTATACAGACTAATACTAATAATAATACTATTTAGGGCATTATTGAATCTCAAAGACATTGATAGTCAAGTTTTTCACTCTTCTGACAAGCTTTGTTGGAAAGAAAAAAAAAAAACGATGCAAGTTATTGGACGTGAATTTATCAATGTTTGTTCCACTGTGAGTGGAACTTCCAAAATTTCATAGATGAGAACCTAAGTCTCTGAGTCTCTTTTAAAAAATTATCTCACACTAAAACCAGATTACTGAAACTATGCTAAAGAATTTTTAATCTCCTCTGTTTTTTTCTGTGACTACTTATCTAAAGATAGGAATATGCACTAGCTCCTACTTTGAGAAGGATCTATATATAATATGTTCCTAAATTTATAATCACACATCTGTTGATGAAACATGTTGGAATGATTAATGTATGAGATGAAAAGATGTTGTCACAATCTATTTCGAAAATGCTGATTGTCCAGAAAGAAATAGGACGTGATCTATATGTCACATATGCTTAAAATTATTTACAACCTGGAGGCAAAGTTATCTTGAATGCATATGGATTATCTTCTACCAGCTAAAGCACAAAGCAGCATCTTTTGTATATCATAAAAGTGCCACATATCACTAAATGTCACTGAAGTGCTTGGTGAGCAGCTCATGGCAAACAATATACAACATGTAGGGAGGTAAAACCACATAAATTACAAGTCTGAATGACATGTAATTAATGAAGTTTTTCTACCAGCACTACAACAGCCTTGAAAACTTTGAAAATTCTAAAGAATAAATTCTTGAACAAGATACAAGACGCAGGGAGAGCATTCTATATAATTCATTGTTTTGTAATGTGACAAGTTTTTTTTGTGATGAAGTATGAGTTAGGAACTGGATGACTGCTTGTTATATCTGATTACCAGCACATGAAAACAGAACTCAGTCTCACAAGATACACATGAGACCTCACAAATGCATTTTTAAATCTTAGTAGTTACCCTACTGTGCCACTTAAGCTCAAAACTGTCATCTTCCAAATGTCAGGTGACCTGCAGTCTAATACAAGAGAATATAAGGTCAATAATGGGGTCAGTTGCTGACACCAGCATGCGCTGGGTACCTAACATTGATTTCTGCGCAGTCTTCTCATAAAGCTCAGCTTTCAGTGCTGACAAGCTCACTGCCCACCACCACAGCTCTCTGGATCCATGCACACCAAACATAGTCACAACCTTAAAAGAGATGTAAACTTTAGGCACAACAAAAAAAGAACAGCAAAAACTGCTGGAATTGCCTATACATTAAGTTTGTGGTAGAGTTTGATGGTGAAATATACTCTATCTGCTTGAT
The DNA here is from genome assembly GCA_025584955.1 of Alethe diademata. Lineage (NCBI taxonomy): Eukaryota > Metazoa > Chordata > Aves > Passeriformes > Muscicapidae > Alethe > Alethe diademata. Next base: position 4,794,461 of record JANRMJ010000081.1, read on the forward strand.
AGGTAGATGAATGCCTGGGTCTCCCTCAGAAAGAAGAGACACCCAATGCTGTCAAAGACCAGGGAATTTCCAGGAAGCTTTCAGAGAGAATGCTCTTAATGAGAGAAGAATAGGATATATCTCTAGGTTTTTTGTGCAATTCTTACTCACCTATATCCATGATAATAGGTTTATGAATGTAATGAATTAAAAGTGTATCAGTGAATTGCAATAATTGTATTGCAATTTAACTTAAAGAGTAATTTGAATTAGTCTTTCTTATAGGGCTGCTAACTTGAAAGTTAGTAAAGGTTAGAATCACTATCCAGTGGGAACTGGATAAATAGATTAATAGGGAAAATCTCTTACATAAATGGTGCTTGAACTCCACAGTTTATGCTGTCCATCTTTCTGAAAAGTTACCCACACAGGCATCTTGCTCATCATGAGACTGTGAATTATTCTCCAAGCTGCTTTTAGACTGGTTTAACATTTAATAAAACTTATGATGTTTGAACATTTAAAGCATCTTCTTGTTCAATCACATACAAATGAAAAAACCTTTCTTATTAATTATTATAGCAGTAGGAAAGCAGGGTGGAGACACTGGGATTTCAATATGGTTTACTCAAAGAGATCGAATTGGGAAAGTAAGTAATTGTAAAAGAAAATGGTTGGGCTTTAGAAAGCCATTTCAAATAGGCATCCTTTGCACACAGATGTTCTTCTCACATCTGTTAAATTACTCAGATGGATGCCCTCTTCACTCAGTTCGGCTTACTGAGAGGAGCTGGCTACAAAAGCATTGCTATGCCCTTTGTACCTGCTTGGAAGACATTGACATCACCCACCCCCTTATATCAGTTAATAAAAAACAAAGAATGGCTTAATTTCAGGCCAAGTAGCAGCGAGTCTGTTCACAATCTCACATCTTTACAAAAGAGTTTGCAAGAAGTTGCATGTTCCTTCTCTTTCTAAAAACATTTGAATCCAGGTGTATCTGTATTTCTACTTATAAACAGCAAAAATAGACAGGAGCAATTTTCATTTAAACATTGTCAAGATCTAAGCATAACTTTTAGTTCAATAGTGTTAAAACCAGCTGAGATATGAAGCTGCTTATTACCAGTTGGTAAATATTTTCTAATTCCATGGAAGTCTCCATGGATTACTCTAAAGAGATCTAAAAGCAAATTTCCACTGGCCTAGGAAACTTGAAGTCTCCAGCTTCTTCAAGGCTTGCTCTAACATAGGCCTATTGTGAGGAAACCTTCCCTAAAATGCAAAGTAATTAACTGTTATAAATCACTGTGCCTAGGTGTTCTACTTTCCTCAAGACCTTTGGCAGCTGAGCTCTGGCAAACCTTGTTGAAGTGCTTCAAAACATTCTTTTCCCAGCTGTCTAAATGATCTTGTTCTGAAGATTGCACCCAGTAGCCATGTTGGAAAACAGAAGGAAGCTTTTGAGCTTCAGTTTCTCTTTAAGCCAAAACTTTAATGTAAAATGAGGCTGACAAAGATGTGCTGTCTTATAGCCCTGATGTGAGTACAGCTGACAGTGAATACGTTGACTTTGCTGTATATAAGTGACCTACAAGAATTTGGGTAAGAAGCAACTTCAAGTTGATAGAGTCATAGGTGGCCAAAGCTGTTTGATCATGTATTTCAGAGTTCCCGGTCTGTTTTCTGTCTCAGGAATGCTCAGTTTATCGCACATTAGAGAAATATCTTTGCAGTGCATTTCCCACAATCAACAAAGTTCTCTAATATTGATATTAAAGAAAACTGGTATATGGGCTGATAATTTCAACTGAGGGATCAGTAAGTTTAATGACTAAGCTGCTCTTTTGTCTAAAGTAGAGATGAAATGCAGCGTAGATATAACAAGATTACTTTTCAGTAATTTTTTGTTCTAGGAAAATATTCTTATCAGAAAAAGATCAGTTTTCTACTTTTTGACATGTACTCCAAGTTATAAAAGGAGTCTTTAATTGCCTGTTCTAATCCAAGGATTCAATCCCTTCAATTCATTAAAGAAATCTCAGAGCAGGGACACACATAGCACTACTTATAGATGTTCCTTTTGAACTGATGAAGAGCAAATGAAGATGCCGATCTGTTTCCACGAGAGATTTATGAACAGAACTTCCCTAATACCAAGTCACAAAAATGACAACACAGGCATAACAAGCAGCATGGATTTGCTTCTTTACACTAAATTTATTCACTTCTTGGACCCAAGACAAGGGATCAGGCAACTACTAAAAAGGACTGAGAAAAGTTAGCTGAAAGGGATTAAGAAGTATTTTCTGGCTACCTCTTCATTTTGCCTCAGAATAGAGAGAGAGAGAAAGACAAAGGACAGTGGTTACCTGCGATTGCTTAAATTTACTGTGCAACTGTTATTTGAAGAATGAAATTAAGGCAAGGAACCAGATACATATTTTTACTTCAATTAATTAATTTTTGAATCATATACATAGAAATGTAAAGACTTCTCAGAGAACATATTCTGTCAAATGAGACATTCACCATGTCATGGGTAACATGTCTTCCTATGCATCATGTATCCCCAGAAAGGTTACACTGGCAACACATTAGGACTTCAAGGAAAAAAAATTTAGAAATCTACCATACCAGAGGTTTGTGCAGTTTATGTCACTTCCTGTGGTTACTGAGTCCTTGAAGACCATGGAAACTCTAAAAAGGACATCACTCATGAATGCAATGGTCCTTCAATTCATCACTTTCATCAGCGTGATGAAATCAAGGAAAATTCAAAAGTAGAGTAGCTTTTTCTTCTAGTCTATCCTTTCAATATGCTCCCTAATCTTATCCTTTGTAAACTTGCGTGGTCTGGGAGATGTGCATCATTTGTAAATATTTTGCTAGTTTGGAATGCATTAATTTCCAAATGTAGTTATTCTACCTGTGAAATGTTCTTTGCCTCCAGTACTATTCAGTCAAATTAACAACCATACCTTCTTGTCTTTAAACTTTGACAAGTTCAGCTGTTCAGTCTCGATCAGCACAGGCAAACAAACTTGCTTCCATGTCATGCAAAGCTTCTAACATGTACCAATTTACTCCTCCTATTTCTTTTTTTTTCCCCAGTCACAGCTGAGTCAGCCTGAAGCTGGAAGGAAAGTTCTTACTACCCTCCTGGAGGAAAGTGTTACAGCATAGGTCTAGGACAATTGGTCTCTTGGTAAATAACTTTCTTCTTTCTCTCTGATAATACAGAGGAAACTTTGAAATATTCAGCAGAGTTTAATGAGTTTGGCAAAACAAAGCCAGCACTATTCTACAGTGAGTGTTCACTTTCAAGAAATGTTACTGTATGTTTATACTCTCCACTATCTCTTTGCCACCATAGAAGATGAGATCCTGAGCTAGTGGACCTTCAGTCTGACTGAGCAGACCTCTGGTGCAACTTTTATATCTACACAGAAAATGAAAACATTGATTGATCATGAAACACACACAGACAAAAAAGAGAACTCCACAAAAGTGACTGAAGCCTTCCATATATTGCAGCCTCTTTGAAGATTTGTTGAACAAGAAGCTGGCGCAAGAATAAATTAAAGCGCAAATGAACTCAAGGCAATTTTTTTTCCTTCAAAGATATTCTAGGAATTAATCAGCACTGCAGCAAACTAAATGCAAGGTAATCCTGGTTTATTACTCAGTGGTAGATTAAAATGTGTGTCTTAATATAAGCTGTCTGTTTTCATGCTGCTCATTCCTTTGTCTCCCTGCGGTGTGAATCCATCTGTTGTGTTAGTAGAACTACCTGGGAAAGGAGGACAGCATGTACAGATACTAATCTAAATGCTGAAACTTCTGTTTTGCCAAGTTTTCTTTTTGTCAGATTAGCCCCCATGTTTTATCCACAGGATGTCCCTACAAGCAGTTGTGCTGGCTGTAGCAGGAGGGGATGTAGGAGGATTTTATCACACAGAAGCAGGGCTGAGTCAGTGTCCTGGCTCTGGCTGGGGTAGAGTTAAGAAATGAGGAACAGCTGAAGCAAAAGTAGAATCATACCAGTGCTGAGGGCAGACCTTTATTTTTAAGAAGAAGGCATTTCAGCAAAATATGTGCAGCATGTGGAATTTCAAGCATACCTCAGGCTCTGATGGCAAAATTGAGTTTATAGAGTCTACTGGCTTTTTTTTTCTTTCCTCATCCCAGACATCATTCAGGATAATAAAATGATTAATTTTTCAAGACACAGCAGTCTTCTCTTACAATACCTTCAATTTAAAAGCTTTGCTCATAGATCTGCTGTGATATGATACATCAGTGATGGCAAAAGTATAAAAATGATGCCATCTGTTGTTGAATTAGATACAGACATCAATTCCTTCAGCTGGGCAACCAAGCTGAATTGTTCACAGCAGAAGCAAGCAAGGTGTCCTGAACATCCACAACCTGGATTGGCAATCGTTGTGATCCAATAGATACTCAAGTACCATTCAGTAACTTAAAAGATCTCTTAAATACAAGTTAGACAAATAACTTTCACCCTTTTAAAAATTCTAATAGCAAAATTAAATGTGACTTTGCATCTGGCAGCTGAAAATCAGCCTGAAGGCTTTATGATCAGTGAGAATAATATATTGCAATAATACATGTGAACAAACTAGTTCACAATATTCAATTCCAGCATGTCAAGTTATAATTTAGTTTTTCATCTCTCTTTCCTCAAAATTCTTTAAAGAAGCCTATTCCTGTAACAGTCAAGGTGAAAGCACAAATACCATGATATAAGATCTAAGTTTAAGGAATTTAAAAAAAATCTGTGATCCCAAAAAACCATGTTTAAACTCAATGACAATACCCTGTTTCTTTTGTACCATGCTAGTTCAAAATTATTGTGAGAGATAATTATGCATTACATGTAAAAATATTATTATAGTAATCACTGTGATACTGATTGTCATGTTTACTTTGCATTACATTCAAATCATTTCAACTCTTTTGACCCAAGAAACTAGACAACAGCCTGGAGTATTGCCAGCCCTTCTAATTAGGACAAAGACTGTTGATGCCCTTTCTGCAACTCCATTTATTTTATTCAAAAGTAACCTGGCATTTCCTCTTTCCTCTCTTAACTCCTATTTTCCTGAACATTGGAACAACTGAATAAAAATGTTTATTCCATGTTCACTATCTCATATTATGCCAGCTGTGCCCATGTACGATCTATTGTCTTAACTGTTTTTGAGGGTTGTATTCTGGTCTTTATACAAGTCTTCAGCTTTACCTAAGGCTGTCAGGTTTCACACCATGAATGTTAAATGCATTCGGCTTCTTCCTCCCAGCCCCTCTTAACAACATTGGCATCTCTCTCCTCACCTGGGGGGTGCAAACCCCAAAACTGAAAACCCCATGACACGGTGCTGCAGCCAGTGATGAGCATCCCAGTGCAGCCCAAGATCAGCATGTCCCTGAAGCATTTTCACTTTTACTGGAAAGTAAAGTAAAGCCATTGGAAAGTAGCTTACAGAGCACTGCTCACCAGGAAGAGAAGCGTACTTCATACAGAGGCTACTGAACTGTGAATTAAATTAGACCCTTGCTTAGTGTAAGGAATGACTGGATTTTGTGTTTAGAGCCAGTGGTGTGATCACTACACCTTGAGACTCATACTTGATTGATTTTTTCACTTTTAGCCGCAGAGAGAAAATTACTGAAAGAGGTATAATAGTAGGATAGAGAAAAAATGCTACCAAAAAAAAGCCCCCTTAAAGTAACCTATGCAAATAACTTTGAACTGACTCTTGGATGCTTTCGCTTCCATTTGTCTCTCACTTATGAGATTGAGTATAAACAGCTATTTCATACAATGGCAATAACTTATAACAGTTACTGGAAAATTTGGGGAAAACATTTCTAAATTAGCCTTTGCATTTAAAAAATTTAAAGGAGAAACAAATGTTTGTCTTTTGGGTGTGATGTCTTGCAAAGGGGAGGACATCAATCCAAGTGCCTGTTCAGAAGCAGGCAATTGATGTTTGATCTCTTTGTAGCCTCCAGCCAGGATTAGAATCTTCCAGTTCTGTGGAATATGCTGGGATGGATTTTGCACTGTTCAGGCTTTCCAGCTATACATGAAAACTCTCCACTTGAGAGCTCTTGCAACCTGAAAGCTTCTATTTCAGTTAGCATTTTTTTTTAATGTTAATCAGCTTTAGCAGAAAAGGCTGTAAAAGGGATGTAAAATGGTTAATCACAATCGTGTAATTGGTGAACCACATATGTCCCACAGGTTGCTCATATCCAGCCTGATGTCAAGGGCACCTGAGTGCCTCAGAAGCTTGAGAACATGCTGCAGCTGGGGCTGCTACGACAGAGGTGATGATGCTCAGGTGTCCTTCCATGATTCAGGAAAAACAGCAGCTGTACAACAAGAATGATCAGGGCTCCAAGCCTTCAAGTGCATCCTCCAGGAGACTGCATTCAGGGAGAATACTCATAGTGTCTGCATCTTCACATCCCAAGTATCTTCCCTGGAACAAAGAAAGTTGGGATTCCGTAGTTTTTCCCTAATAATTTGATTTTAACTACATACAGGCATGCCTGAAAACTCGAAGCTTAGATTTTTATTTATATCCTTAAGATAAATATTCTAGTCAGTGTCTGTCATTTGCTTTTAAATTCTGTCTGATGCATTTTTTAAATTGATGTATACAGGAAAGGAAGGTCTCCATATCTGGAGCTGAAAAGACAATCTTGCCTGTTACAGGATGTAATGTCGAAATACAAGGAGAGTGGTCTGATTTCAATCAAATGACATTTTAATTATTTAGTCTGTTAAATCTATTATTGAAAAACTCTCATAATGCAGGTCTAGAAGAGCTTCCTGTACTGAACTGCTTTTTTTTCTGGCATTGTATCAGAGGTTTCCAATATTCTTAATTAATCATGGCTAGATTATCTTACTATAATATTAACAATATATGAAGCTTCAATATTTCATTTCATCTTAGTAAAAATGGCCTACTAGAGCCAGTGAGTTGTTCAAAATGGATTAAGGTACAAAACCCAAATAATTAAACGCTGATTTATTTTTCAAAGCAGAGATCATTCTCAGATTTCTTCAGCACATTCTACAATTAGAATATTAGTATGTTAAAACCTAATTTAAAGCTAGATCCTCCTAAACACAGTTCTCAGGGAAAAAAAAAGAAAATTAGTATTTATGGATTGTGATGACTTAAATTCTTTGAGGATTTGGAGGTCTGTAACTCTGACAAGGTTATTGAAAAAGAAGGAGATCGTTAAAATTCCAGCAAGCATATATTCTCATTCAGTCAAGGTCACTTATCAATCAAATGAATGTCATTTCATAAACACCCCTGAACAACTGTGTTCTATTATCTAAATGGGAAGGAGAGGTGTTAATGGGTGTCTAAGGGATGAAATCAATTTAGCTTGGAGGCACTCGGCTGTTAGAACAGTTGTGAACATGTCTGGCTGCTAATATATGCTGATTGGTATTAATACCACACAATGACTGAAATGCGACTGGCATGACATTTCTAAACCAATGAATGGTGATTGCAACTCTCTTTTCTTTATCCCCTTATTTGAGGCTATGGCTGTGGCTTCTGGCTGTGTGGACTATCAGGTTTGCAATAGGCACAGCACTGAGTTTGAAGATTTGTACCCACAGGCACCTTCTTGTCATGGTGATCCAGTTGGAAAATAAAGAGCATTTGACCCGTTATTTACTGGCAGCAGAGGATCCTGCATGGCTCACTGAGAAAGTAAGAAGGACATGCACTAAGTAATTGGAAATACAGGTTTATCATAGATACTCATGCTCAGAACATATCCTTAATGAGCTGACACTGAAAAATGGAAGTAGAGTTTTCAAGTACTGAAAACCAGAATACACTAAATAAATTTGTTTTCTCTTTGTGTTTTTTTCCCCCCCAAACATGATGTCAATACTATGGAAAAGTTTAGTGCCAGAAGAGAAATAGCATTTATTAAAGTTACAAAAAAATCCATGATAAAACAAAAGTTTTGTTGTCCTTGCAAATGAGTAACTTGTTTTTGTGCCATTCAAGTAAAAGAATTCAGAGGGATCAGGAAAAATCAGGGATGCCCAGACTCTTTGCACTATCCTTTTACAACACAGATACTCCAGTAAAGGCAGTTTTGCAACTTGGGCTGCCTGTATTAGGAAAAAAATCGCTTTCATAAAATCTATTCAGGAGAAGAGATGAATAAACCTGTGTCCAGAAAACTCCCCACTTTCATTTAAGAGTACTCAGCAATTTCTGAGGGAATAGGCAACAAAAAAAAAACCAATCAGAACCTGGGGGAAGAGAGGAAAGATTCCAGGAAGGATTCCAGGAAGGATTCCAGGAAGGAAGGAAGGAAGGAAGGAA
>JANRMJ010000081.1:4965652-4980441 GCA_025584955.1 Alethe diademata
AAAGAATTTTTAGGTTTAGACTAAAATGAAGAATTTTGGTGAAAAACTGGATGTTTGGAGATTCCAAATAATTGGTAGGATATGCTCCCATTTTTAATTGAGCTGTAAGCAGACTCAATTGATTTCTAGTTTACCAGTGGCATGTCTTAGGTCCTCTAGTTTCTATCTGATAAATGTAATTTCAAAACTTACAGGTTAGTCACATTACTGTTCAGGGCACTGTGTGGGATCTTTGTTATACCATTTCTCCAGGAAGTAACCCAGAAATCATCTGGTGTGCACTTTGAGTCTGAGCTGAGAAGTTGTCGCTGTGGGTGTTAACCTATATCCCTTTCAAATGTCAGGAATATGTTTCTGAAAAAAAAGAAGAAAGCTGTCAATCTTCTTTAGATCACACAAAACTGTGTACTTTCTAATGCTTATGTACCTTCTTTTTTCTTTCAATTTGTCCTGATAATATGTGAATTTTCATTTCCTTTCTGTACTGTAGGGCAAGTTAAAAGTTAATTATTTTCAAATTCAGTAATTAGTTCTCCACTTTCTGCTGGATGCATATGCAGTTCAAGACAAAGTTAACTTTATACAGTTCAAAAGTCACTTTGGTAAATCTAAAGAGTTAAGTAGGAACAATACTACATTTAAGTGTATTGTCTGCATTTGCTACTAGAATCTAATATAGAAATTTTTGAAGCTGGTATGGTTGTTTGAATTTTGTAGTAGAAATAAAATTTGTAATGTAAAAAACGTAATCTGCAGTACATTTATATGCTGAATAGCTCTGAATTTGCAGTCAGACTTCTAATCTACCTCAGAATAAATTTGAAGAACCTGCCTTCTAACAAAATTCTGCTGTATGAGTGCAGAAGCATATGAAAGAAAAGTGATTCACTAAGGTTGTGGGAACTGATCTGACTTTCATTTCTAAAATTCTTCCTGAATATTTTCTGTACTGCTTCTGTTACCCCATGAACTTAATAACTTAACAGTGTAAGAGATAATTGAGAAAAACAGGTAACAAATATAGGCCTTTTACTGTGAATTTCAAATATGACTCACTGTTGTGTTCAGTAGTTCTGCAGTCATAGAATTCTTTGTGTAAAGTGTCAGTCTTTCCACAGAGCTGCCTAGGTCATAGAAAAAATACTGAATTTATCTAAAGAAACATAACTCATTACTATGCATAACTGTTGAACTCTGGGCTAACGTCATGGATGGGAGGAATTTGAATGTTTAGGAACTCATCTTACAAGAAACAGTAGCACTTCCTCATGAAATAAATACATATTTAACAAAATGTACATTATTTGTACTCACCAGAGCATTACTGAGCCTCAGTAAGTGGCGGAGGCACAGAAGTCATATAGATACGTTTATATTGTTGCACGCCTCAAGTATTTTTCAGTTGTGTAGGAAATGTTGCTGGACTTTGTTGCTTCGAGCAAAACTATAATTGCCTTGCAATGCTTGCTGTGCAAATTCTTGCAGTTGAATAATTATCCAAACAAATTAAGAATTTGTGTTTATAGGGGTTTTTCACATACAGAAAAACACTGGTCATATTTAAAGAATTTTGCATCTCACAACTGCCTTCTAAAGTCCACCTTTCAGATCTCAAATTTTCGGCATGAATTTCTTTTTTATTTCAGTTGAATAAGCTTATGACTCAAGTTTATTCATTGACTTATATTTTATAATAGATGAAGTAATAATGGGAAAGAGCTGTGATTAAAGTTCTATGAAGGTAAAGAACTGTGAAGAAATTGTAACCTACCAAAATTGTTCTGACATATTTAGTAAATTGCGGTCAAGCAAAATTAGCAGTGTTGGATCAGTGCAATGAATATTATGGGGAGAGGAGGGGAATTTAATCTGACAACATTCTTTTTGGTCACACAGAGTGACATTTCTAGTAGATTTAAATATTATTTACTTACTTGTGAACAAAAAAAATTACTGTAAATAGTTCTGTAGGCACTTTCTTTTTATTTTGAAAGTGAAGTGTGTTTCTCTAAAAGTGAGTGGATTTTTTTTTGTACGGTGTTTTGGAATAATGCATTTATAAATAGCATTTGCAGAGTTTAAACTCATAGTTTAAAGTATTGTGGAGTTCAAAAAAGATAGTTGGTTGCACTGTCATTAATTAAAAAAAAAAAAAAGTAATCTCAGTGGCAGCAATCCATGTGTCATGAAAAAATGTGTGCCTGACATCTTCAATGAGGAATGAAGAAGAGTCCTTTATGTGAAATTTTTCTTTTCATAAAATCACTTTAGAAGTGTTACTGATACCACTGCATTTTACTCATATTTTTCTTAGCCGTCTAGCAAGTTTTTAATTTCTCAGGCTTTGTAGAAGATTCAAACTATTACCAATGAGTTTATAATTCTTTTTTTTTTTGCTTAACTATTTCTGCAGGTACTTTTAACTTGTTTATGCAGGGTACATGTCTGCTAGTGAATAGTTACAGATTGGCGGTACAATACTGTAAATTGCTTACAAAACCATGGAGTATTTCTTCTATTTTAGTCACCATTTCTGGTAAATGGGCTGCCTGTATGATTATTTAAAAGTAATGCTAGCATACTGAGTCTTTTGTGCATTCCACTTTATCTAATAATCTGTTCTTTGTTATTGAGCACAAATGGAAATGGAAATGCTAATTTTAGGAGTATTGTGTGTTGCCCAGTGATTCTGATTTCATGTTTATTTAAATTACAGCAAACAATTCAGCTGGGTTAGCTCATAGAGCATTTCAATTACATCTAAAATAGCATGAAATATAAAAGGGTGAATTGCTTTTTCCATGCTATCTGCTCTTCTTCAGTGTAACTTCTCTATGATGTTCAAAATTGAGACATCCTCAGAATTTAGGATTTGAAGGCTTGTTGAACACTATTGCAGTATGGTTGTCCTTTTGGGTTGCAGGTCTCTCTGTATAGTCTCTTGCTAATCCAAATGCAGCAAGGGTACAGCATTTGTAAAAAACTGTGCAAGTAACCCTGCAAGTAGTTAAAAGTTTTTAGATTTTTCTCTTAAGTTATTAAGGGGAGTAGATGTACTGTTATTTATTTAAGAGTATATAGTTGTGTTTGTGGCTTTTAGCTAAGTTGCAAGATGCATTCTGTGTTAAAATTCAGAGGAGCTACTTTTTGCCACCTTATATTCTATTTGCATCTATTTTACTGTGTCAAAAGAACAACTGGCATACTTTTTTACTTTGTTATGGGACAGGGTGGCATTTCTAAGAAACAATGCAAGTCTTTTGCACTTGAATTATTTAGATCATATTTCTTTAAAGTATAAGGGAAGTGATGAGTGGGAAAATTCAGCGGTTCATGTTTTTAGTTGTAGTCAAAGTGGTTTGACTTAGTTGTAACAATGGTGGTTGTTAGCTATACTTATAGTATATGGTTGTTAGTCTATACTTATTTTTTCTTTTGACATACATTTTAAAATATTATTGGAATCATAGGATCATTCACCTTGGAAAAGACCTTCAAGGTCATTGAATCCACCTATGAAGTCCTTCACTAAACCATGTCCACAAGTGCCACATCTGTATGTCCTTTGAATACCTCTGTGAGTGGTGACTCCACCACTTCCCTGTGCAGTTTGTCCCAATGCCTGACCAGCTTTTCCCATTAAGAAATTTTCCCTAATACCCAATCTGAACCTCACTTGATGCAACTTGGGACCATTTCCTCTTGTCCTGCCACTTGTTCTTATCCAGTCTGGGGACAAAACCCAACCCCTACCTGCCTCCACCCTCCTGTCAGAGAGTTGTAGAGATAAGGTCCCTCGTGAGTCTCCTTTTCTCTAGTCTGAACAGCCGCAGCTGCCTCAGCTGCTGCTCATCTGACTTGTGCTCCAGACCCTACCCCAGCCCTTCTCTGGACATGTTCCAGTCCCTCAGTGTCCTTCCTGAATTGAGGGGCCCAGAGCTGGGCACAGGATGCAAGATGTGTCCTCACCAGTGTCAGGACAGGGGGATGGTCACGGCCCTGCTCCTGCTGGCCACAGGATACCTTGTGCTTCTCGGACATGGGCACAGCTGGCTCATGTTCAGTTGCTGTTGACCAGCACCCTCATGTTCTTTTCCACCAGGCAGCTTTCCAGACACTTGCCCAAGCCTGTAGAGCTGTGTGGGTTTGTAACCCTGTGCTACAGTTCTTATTCCCGTGGAATGCTGCAAGGTAACAATTGCTCTTCTGGGAAGAAAAAAACAATCAAATTTTAAAAGACTCAGTTTGTCAATACACTCAAGAACTGTAACATAGCTTTTAATATAATTTAAATTTTCAGGCTTTCTTTTAAGAAACATTTTTTCTTCAAATGTCAGTGCAATTTATTTTAGGTCATTGAATATGCTCTTAACTTCTGCTTTATTGTATTTTCTGCAAAAAGATTGAATCATTCATCTTCATGCATAGAGGAAACACTGTTAAGGACTCTAAAAGCATCTTTGATTTCAAGATAGCGCAAGGGTTTCCCATCTTGTTTTCATGAAAAAGACAGCATATCTTAGCTGAGCCTCAGTATGGAATACAGAAGTGCATCTCTTCCTTCCCGGAATAACTGGAAGTTTTGAAAAAAAGCTAGAGTAGAGAGGACAGTATTTCATCACTGTATTGCTGTAGAGAAATTATAGAATATAGAGACAATCCGTGTGCCATAAAAGATAGATAAATATTTTTTATAATTATTGTTACTAAGTCTGTCTGTTTCGTGTATTTTGATCATATATCAGTACAGATGAATGACAGAAGGCTTACAAAGTGAGCAGAAGAAATAACCATCACATGTCATGTTTTAAGGAGTAGTAGTAATGAGTGACCAGAAGTCAAGAAGGTTTTAATACCAGTACTTATTAAATTGATTGAAAATATATAAAGGGACATGTAAAGGTATGTATAATCCATTGTATAAGCCTGCTATAATAATACTAAAAAATATAATCTTATTTCTCTGTTAAAAATGTCATAGCAAGTGGTGAGATTACAAGCCTAGTCACACTTATTAATTATGTTAAATTTTTAGTTTTAATTAGAGTAGCTCTTTTGAGACTAAATCTTTTACCATTAGGCTTTTTGAAACCTCTGAGATAAAAAGGAAGAGTTCTTTCAGAATATTATTTACATTATTTTAATTAATGATTATAATCTCCATGGTCATTTTTGAAAAAGAGCACTTAATCCCTTAACCAGTTTTCATGATTTGCATTTTGCAAAAAACATGTAAGCCCTGCAGGCTTATTATCTTTGATTTTTTCCAAACCAAACTTATTTTTAGAGAGCTGTATTTTGTTTCTGCTCCAAGTCCCATTTCCTGTCATAACACCTGTTTCTCATGCAGAGTGAACTGATTGGTAGAAAAGTATAAAGTTTGCTTCCTTTTGCCAAGACGGAGCATAGCCCTTGGCAAGGTTACCTTTGAAAACAGTTTTTCATGCAGACACCGTATGTAAGCACTATTGCTGTTGCCAAGATCCTCTGACTAATGAAGGGTCGGAGCAATAGTGTATTCTTTCTCGTTGCTGGCGGCACGTATATGTAGCATTTCTTCTGAGAAAAGGCACTCTAGTGTTTCAAACAGAAGCTAGAAGTTTAACCTTCCAGGAGGAAGGTCAGTGTTAGTTTTTATTGATAGCACAGAAGAAAGTGACTGTGTAGGAATATGAAAGATAAACTCTGTGGCAAGCTGAAACTCTTTAAAATACAGAGTTTTTAAATGATTTAAAAAAAAATTTAGTTCTAAAACTTTCATGTTTGCAAAGTTACTTCTTTGAATCTCAAAGCAAGGATTATGCTTAGTGTTCCATATTGATGATTTCAGGAACCGATTCCTAACTAGGAGGGATTAGCATATAGACTGAATTTAAAGGTCAGAACTTCAGGTGCTTACTTACAGATTATTTTTTTTTTCTGTTTCCTACTTAATGGAAAAATGTGTAGCAAAAAAGATCAAATATTGCTCTTAGTATCAATTGTGTTCAGAAACCCTTTAAAATTCCACATTTTTCAACCGTGTGGAGCAAGTAATCTTTTCTGTGACAAAGAATAAATGCTCAGGTATCTTCAGCTCAGATTTTTAAATAAAAGCTTGTGGTAAAACTTACTTTAAATGGATGGCTACAATCTACTTAGAAGCCAAGAATTTCTAATGTAAATTTTGAATTAAATATTGTGTTTCACAGCTATAGTAATATAAAGTATATATTCTAGCAACAAGTAAGCAAATTAAAACAAGGTGAGGTAAGTTACTTCAGGTTGTCCAGTACCTACACTGTGGGTATCCTTAGATAGCTAATGAAAGGTTTTAACTACCGGAAAGTTCTTGCAGAACTTCCTTTATATTGTCATTCTTTAGGAACTATAGTAGTGCATCATATGCATCACTCATCATGAGGTCAAGTAGTGAATTCAGCAGCAGCACTCACAGTGATTAAAATTTGCTGCACATTAAAAGCAACTGAACTCTTCTTCTATATGTTTTCCCAGACTGTTAACTGATTTCCAGGAAAAACTTCTATATTGTATCTCAGATTTCAGCAGACTTGTTGCAGGAGACTTCTTTCTCTGTTTTTGTGGTAGCACTGTATGTCAGATACAAGATTTTTTGTTTATTTTTTGTTGTCCCAAGTATGCTATGTTCATCTTGATAGAACTTATTTTTATTGTAATAACTTCTACTCTTTTTTTTAAATAGCAAATACATTTTTAATTCAGAAAATCATCCCTGTCATGTATCTTAGCCTTAAACAACAGCTATGTATAGATGCAAAGTAAGTGCAACCCTTGTTAAGGAGCTACAGGATGCTCTTTTTTGATTCTAGCTTGTCATTTGTTCTTTCAAAGCAAGGAACATCTCCTTTCCTGGTTAAAAACTTTCTCTTCTTAGAAAAAAATGTTTAAAACTGCTCTATAGGATGATCATGGGCAATTGTATTTAATACTTCAATGAACCATATTAATTGGTTTGAAACTGTTTCTTCTTCGTTGACTTGACTTGTACATGCCACTGAGGTGGTTTGGGCGTCACAGCAGCTGTTATGGGGCTGTGATTTCTATAACATTCAACTGTTAGAATTTGTGCTGAAGACAATGTTGATATTACAGGGTTGGGAATTTTAGTTATTGCTGAGGCGTGCTTACATAGAGGCAAAGCCATTTTTGCTTCTCATGTTTGCACCACAAATCCAAAACATAGCACCCTAATACTTCCTATGAAGAAAATGAACTCTCTCACAGCCAAAACCAGCACACAAAAGTGTGTCTGAAGTAATTTTGAAGATTTTTTTTGTGTGCATGTAGTGATCTTTATAATTAAATTGACGTGGCTTTTGACTAGCAGGATAATTAGTTCATCATTTCCATTTCTTTTTCAGATAGAGTTTACTACGTATTTTCAAAACCTTTCCTTGCTTTTTCAGTGGTGCAGCAGACATGAAGTGCTCCCTTACAGTAAGGCATATATATCCTATTATATGTATAAAAATAAGCTGTTGAATCTTGAGCTCAGTATCAGTATATTGGCTTTTGATTTTAATTGGATGTTTACTCTTGAGGCATAAAGCCAAAAAGAGCAACACCGCAGGAACACGTGTTTTTTTGAGCAAAGTTAATTAGTCTTTCTTGAGTTCTCCTGAGTCACTTCTGAGTAGTTGTTGTGTATATTGGACCCATGTCTACAGCAGTGATAAACAAGCTACCACTCATGATTGTGTAACATAGTATGTACCATGTATATAATACTTCTCAATCTTTATTGCTATAACCAGTTAAATATCTACATTAATTCAATGATGAGTTGATTCTGTAGTTCCGGTTATTGAATTAGCTATTAAAATGCTGTCACCAAATGTTTATGGTGGTAGTTTTTTATTTTCTGTAAGTTACTCCTACTGAGTACGCTACAGAAGATATTTTCTCTCAACCTTACATAACCAAAGTAAGATCCTGACAGAGGAATGGCAGAGTGATAAAATCTTTTGGAAACTGGATGTTTTGTTGCTCTGGTACTATGCGGAAATCTTTATGACTTTGTCTTTTCCTCACTAGAAACTTGAGTCATGAATATCTCAGGTTTAGACAGCAACTAGTTTTGCCAATGATTTAGAAAAGCTTTAGAGAGATTGGGACTATAACCACTGAAATCACTCAAGTAATAACTCAGCTAATGAGAAATTCCTTATGTAAGATTGGTCCATAGAAAATCAGTGTTTTTTTATTTACAAATCACTTCTAGATGCTCCTCTGAGCATTCCAAACTCCTAGCTTTTGCAGTTTCTTTACATCCTACTGAAGATGTGTGCATGATCTCATAGTCTTTCAGCTATTCACTTGCTTGTCTAGTGGCCTTATTCAATCCTAACACAAATGAAAAACACATATATCAGAAGAAGGAAATTGGTCAGTTTCTTATTTTACATTTCAAAATACAGAAGCAACAGTAATTTTATTTTGTAAACATCTATTGTAAAATTTTTACATATTTTAAGCTTTTCTGAATATTTGTTTTACATAATACACTTGATAAACAAGGCGGACAGTTGAAGTGAAGCTTGCAATGGTAAGATAAATTCTGAATTTAGTGCAGGATCATGGAAAGTCTATGTCACTGGTGTCTGTGGGAATGACCTGGTCCAACCCATGTCTTCATAGGGTGACCTTACAAGATTTTGTAGAATTACTTGTCTCACTACCACAGCTTTTCAGGTAGTTTTTTATAATTTAACATCACAGCTGGTCTTCTTCAACCCACTAAAGTTGTAGTTTGGGATTTAAAAAAGTGAAACATACCGTACTGCACTCTGCACAATACCACTGATGTACCTTATTGTGTTGCTTCCTCAGAATCTACTGAGAGCAGTCATCAGTGTTTTCTTCCTGCAGCTATTTTTAACTTGAATTGATGAAAAAATCTGAGGGACAGGCTCAGGGACAAACTCAAATAGCTGCAGTAGTCAATCAGAAGAAAGCAGCTGAGGCCTCTGGGCTGTGGGAGCTTGGGATCTGCAGCTGCAGTTTATGAGCAGGCAAAAATAAGTGTGAAGTTAATGCAAGTACTGTATATTTTGCACCAGATACCTGCTTATCAGGGAATGAAAAGGAGGATGAAAATAGTTTTTGGAGTAGTAACCATTGTGTGAAACTGGCTTTTTGGGACTGACCTGATCTAGAGAATTTTTCTAAAGGCAAATTCAGATGGGGTTGGGAGGATTATGGAGCTCGGGTTAATACTCCTGTGGTGATTTTCTTGCTAAAGAGGTCAAGTGGAATGAACAGTGGGAGTCACTTAGTTGAGCTGCGCACACTTTTGTGTCTCTGCCTTAACTGCAGTGAGGCATTCTGCTGGTCTGTAGCATGAGAACCTTGCCTACCTGTCATTTTTAACTTGTGATGTGGAATAGCTCTAAAATAATCCTAGGTAATAATAATCTAGATGCTCATTCAAAATACTCCCGTACATAAAGAAAACAATACTGCCATTTGAATTTCTGTTGTAGAAAAAAGAAGGGACTACTTACAGCTATTTTATACCTTAGTATATTACTTGCCTCTTGTCTGCCTCATATTTTTTTGCTGAATTCTCTTATCCCTCTTCTTCTTCTTCCTTGACCTTATGTAAGAGTAACATGAGTAGTTTAAAAAATCAGAAGCAGCACACCAAAAAACCACAAAACCACAATCATGGAGGTGCTTCTACATGTTCTATGATTTTCCCAGCAAAAGTACAGTGGTTATGGAAGTGTTTTACAAATGTCAGGTGGTGGAGGTCAAACTACTGAAACCTCTTCAGAAGCAGCATAATGTTCTATACCCTGTGACATCGTTCAGATTATGGTAGTGGTCACTACCCAAAGGTCAGGGCCACTTGCATGTAGATTGCCACAAAGCCATAGAAAATGAGGCTTGAAGTTCATCTCTAGTTGAAAGTATTCCATTGTATCTGGTTCTTTAAAAATACCTTCCTGTAGATTTAATCTTATTTGTAGACAATCTATTGCAGTGTGTTATTTTCTCACCAGTGGAAAGCTTATGTTAACATTTTCTGGATATTTCTTGCTGCAACTGAAGACCACCTCACCACTGATGAGAGAGAAGCAAGATTTCTTTTTGATTTAAAGAGATTTTAGTCCATCATCCAGGTCAGTCCTTTGTAATTATTGTAATAGAGTTAACCATCTGCTCATAGGTTAACTTGAATAAAGTCTGAAGTAAAAAAGGCATTTAATTCTGGTCTTTCACAATCACATGTTGACAGATTTCCTTAGCAGTAGAATGATATAGCAATATTTTCCCAAATTTACCTGTAACTATTGAGCATACTTTTTGCATAATTTTTATTGTTCTTTGCCCCTTTTGCTGGTTTTGCTTCAGTTTGTGCTTGGTAGTTTCTGATTTTGTCCTGAAATTCTGTGCACATTTGATACAGTATCCATTTCTTTTAAATCCCTACTGACTTTAAGAGCACAAAGAGTTTTGCTTTTCCTGCAACCGTTTTTTCTTGCTATTCTTCCTCATTCTGTTAAATTTTGTTTCATGAGAATTTTGTTTTCTTAATGATAGGAAAATAAGAAGGAAAAAAAGACTACTAGGTTCAAAACTTGGAATCTAGCAAATTCAGAGTGACTTTGAGTTGAACTCTTATTTCAAGATCAGCTCTGTCAGCTCTCTACTTAAAATGCATCTTAAAAACCTCCGTTCCAGTTGCCTGTTTTGTCTAAAATAGGTGCAAACACAATACCTTTTGGGAATTGCCTGTTGTCTTCTGCAGTTGACTGAAGTATCAGGTCAGCTAATTCGAATCATGCTTGTCATAAAAACCCCTTATTCGTGGAGTTGTTCTTCAGCAGGTTCTTCCAAAGAAGTGTGAAGTTCTTCAAATGGGTCCAACTGAGTACTGCTCGTTACCATTTTTGTGGTTTGTTTGTTTGCTTTTTTATTTTTCCATAAAATTAGGTGCTTTTAAAAGGTGAAAATTAGTTTTCTGTCTCATAAGTCAGAAAGTTATATTCAGGACAAAAATAGCATTTATGTCCACAGTTACTACCATAACTTAGACCCTTTAAAACCCACTTGAGATACAGCATAATACCATACCTTACTGCACAGAAACTCCTAATCACTGCTGTCTGTGCTGGGCACTGGTGATGCACCACCTTGAATCGTGTGCCTAGTTGTGGCCCACTCACAACAAGAAGGCACCAAGGGGCTGGAACATGTCCAGAGAAGGGCAGCAGAACTAGGGAAGATCTGGAGCCCAGGTCTGATGAGGAGCTGCTGAGGGAGCTGGGGGTGTTCAGACTGGAGGAAATGTGGCTCTCTATCATCTCTGCAATTGCCTGAGGGAAAGGTGTAGCCAGGCGGGAGTCAGGCTCTTGTCCTAGCTAGTAAGTGACAGGAAAGGGGTAATGGTCACAACTTGAGGTAGAGGAGGCTTAGATTGGATATTGGGTAAAAATTCTTCATGGGAAAGTTTGGTTGAGCATTGGAACAGGCTGCACAGAGCAGTAGTGGAGTCACCATTGCTGGAAGGATTTAAACACACACAGATATGGCACTTGGGGCATGGATTTGTAGTGGACATGGCAGTGTTGGGTTAGTGGTTGGCCTTTATCTTGAAGGATGTTTTCCAACCTAAGTGATTCTATGTTCTCAAAAATCAGCAACCAGTAGCCTGACTTGGTGTGATGAAAACCTTAAATAACTAAGAATGTGGCATTTTATTCAAGGTAGCAGAAAATTTTTTATGGAGCTGATCTCACTAATGGAATCTATAAGAAATAATTATTAAATAACTGTGCAAGATGGCCCTAATATTGTGAAAATACAGCTAGAAAGCTCCTTTGATTCCAGCGTTAGTGAAGTGTCGTCAATTTACGTTTCCCTAAGAAAGCCATCGCTCATCTTTAACATAGCATGTGTTAATGCATTTTCTTTTTCATGTAGAAGTAAATAATAAAAGATGTGTTTTTTTCAATTAAGAGATTGTAGATAATTGGTTTTTTTCCCTGCAGTTGATTCATAGCAAATGCTGTATGCATTTCTCAGCCTAGCATAGAGCACTCAGTGATTATTTTACTGGGGTTCTATGATAATGGAAAACCTAAAATTCTCATAATAGATAACTCGATAATCTGTATTTAATTGCTTTGAGAAGTAAAATCCTATTGGATCTTAATTTCAGATCTTTATTCTTAATATAGAAGAATATTACACCTCAATCTTACAATAACATTTTTTGGAAAATGGGCTTATTTACAGGAGTTTCTTTTTCTTATACATCCAGATAGCAATCAGTTGTTCTTTAAATGGAAATTATTAGTTATTGGAAGGTTTCTGCCATTAGATAATACAGGACTGTAACAAATGAGTGTCATTCTACTTGAATTTAGAGGCCCTTAATGTTATGAAAAGGATATCCTCAGGATGTTTTACATATATCAAAGCATGGAATTAAATTATAAATCAAATAAAACCATTATGTGCATCTTAGTCACACAGTAAAACCGATCTGTCCAACAAACTAGTCAATATGGCTTAACAATGGTACAGTAAGTGGTTTCTAACTAAGTTATACATGTGTTTCAAACAATAACTCATGGCATAATATTTTTGTGCACTGTTACTTAAGATATGCAAGTTCAATCTTGTTAAACTTTGTGAAATTAGGAATTAGAGATTACAGAGACTGGATTGTAAAAATTCATTTATTGGAAGATTTCAGCTGTTTTACGATTCGAAGACACTGTGAAGGATTAAAAGTTCATCTACACATTTGAACACTGTATATTCTTGTGTATTCGTGTAAAAGCGGAAATTTAAAACAATAGTTAATTGACTACCAGTGCTTCAACATATTTCTACTAACCTGCTTTCTGAGGGAACCTTCTGTCTGTTAATGAGAGCATCCCTGCCAGAGAAATCAATTCTGAGGTAGACAGCGTGGCAGGATCCTGCTGGGGCAGGAGGGAGTGTTACAGAGCTGTACTGCAGTGCTGCAGCCTGTGTGGGCAAGGCTCATGCAGCTGTGGGTGCAGAGCTGGGCTCCATCCTGTAGCAGTCATGGTGCAGCATCCTGGGACCTTCCTGAGGTGCTTGTGGCACAGCAAGTGGACAGTGTGCCACAGGGTGACTGTCACAGTGATGCTGCAATGCCATGCTTGTGGTCAGGGTGCAAGGGAGAGGCTGTGGGGGGGTGAACTGGTGGCAGGTCACACTTCTACACTGCACTCAACAAGGATAGTAAGTTTTACCAAGAGATGGAGTTGTGTCATTAATCTTTTCTTTCCCATGTTTGCTTACCTTCAAAGCAAAGGTAAAAAGGCAGACACTGTCTTTTCATACTGTTGCTTTATACTGCTTTTGGCTTTATTATTAGCCTTAAAGAGCATGCAGAGGTCAGGAATTTCATCTGTGAAGCATAAGATTTGAATTATGAATTTCATAGATACGGTAAAATGTACAGGAAAACAGCAGGGCACAGAATGACTCAAATAATTCAATGTACTAGGTAATTCCAGAATTGTCTAGTGTAAAAATATATGTGTGATTGTGAGGAGGCAAAACGTGTTTCAGCTTGGCTGTTAGAATTGACATTGAGTTTGTAATGAAGAGCATCAAGTTCAGTGAAGTTGATAGTGAGGAGCAAGGAGTCCCAAGGAGCTGACTGCGTAGGCAGGGACATTTGTCCTCCAATCACCTTTAGGTATACCACCCTCCTATTTACTAGGGCTCCAAAGCTTTCTGGGCAGTCTTCCTGCCCTCTCTTCCTCCACTTTATAATGAGTTACCCCTAATAGCTTCTGCCTGTGAGAAACCCACCCAAGGTCATGTCTTCCTTTTATCCCTCTTTAAAGCTTCAAAGGGCTAAATCCTTGCCTTAAAGGGGACGCACACTGAAGCCCTTAATGGCTTGTTGTGTTCATGCAACAGAGCTACCAAGAAACAGACAATTACAAAAAAAACCCCAGCTTTTGAAAGTTATAGTAAATGGGGGGCTAGAGAACAGAATGACTGTATTTATTGTTGTTGAGTACCGTAGCTGCGCAGTAATAAGCATAATACATAATAAGCGTAATGTGATAATAACTAAGTAGTTTCATTTATTTTGTTTTCAGAAACCCCTTCAGAGACATTGTCTTCAAACTTTTGAACATTCATACACAGTGCAGATGAAGAGAAAAATAAATATGAAAATAATTTATTTCTCTAGTTCTTATATTTATAATGCTTCAGGTATCTCTGGAACTTCCCATACCACCACACCTAAGAGTATCACACTGATGTGTAAGTAAAAGGAAAAATACATTAATACCATCTTCTCTGACTGAAGGCAATGTTAACCTAAAGATTGTGCACGTTTTTCAGATACGTGCATGAGTTGTAGTTACATTTGATGTTGAATATGTTTCTGTAAAGCAGTAAAATGCTGAATTCCACTCTGGTTTCCCTGAGCTTGACTTTTCATCCCCTCACTAGAGTTAATGTTAAAAATAATATTGGTTAAAGGCCATCTCATGGTCTCTTCTCTTAATTATATATCTGATGCATCCACTTACCCTTTTAACTTGTAAGCTGCAGAACGGTTACCTCTGTCTAAAATATTAAGCAGATAAGTCACTTCTAAGCCTCTACTAGCAACACAATGGTCAGTCTCTGTTGATGAAATATGAAATTAAAGCCATTACTCAAGACAGAGCTGTAATAACACCATGTATCATTTGACATAAAGTGCCCAAACTTTGTAAAGTGCAGAAGTAATATCCCTCCCTCTTTGCTCTTCATTT
>JANRMJ010000081.1:4982999-5004461 GCA_025584955.1 Alethe diademata
TAATTTTGCAGGCATAATAAGGAAAAGAGGGCAGAAAGCAGTTACTAAGTTTCTAAAGGTTAAATTAGAAGAAATTTAAAATTTATAAAAATTATAGAATCATAAAAATGTAAACCTGGAAGACCAATAATTTATTTTAAATTCATTCTCTGCTTGAGGCAGTTGAGTGTACTAGGACACCAGTGCAATATTGTGTCTAACCTTTTATACCATGTTGCTTCCTAGGAAACCTGTTTTAGCATTCCACTGTACTGACAGTAAGGTGGAGGAACAGAAGGAAAGTAGTCTTTATTACAAATAATTTTTTTTCTTGGTCAGATCATGCAGAACAAATATATCAGTGTCTTTTTCAATAGCTTCATTTGACATATAGGGAATCTGTTACATGTCTTCATCTTAGCCTTTGAATCAGATCACCTAAGCCCAATACCTTCAACCTGACATTTAATTGCTAAAGTCTTATCTGGAGCTGATTTTGTCTGCTTTGGAAATGAGTCTCCTGAGCTGCAAGCAGAATGCAGTGTGAAGCACATCAATTGTGCCTTTCACATCTTAGTTTTATTAATTCAGTGCTGAATGAGACTCGCTTGTATCATGATGTTGGCTCTTGGATAGTCTATAATAAGTTGAAATATTTCACCAGTCTTTATTCTGTTTGCTTTTATTTGTTGTACTAAAGCAGGAACAAAAATCTCTGTTCATTTTCTCTGCTTTAGGCTGAGGAGGAGTCTAAATTTGTAGATATTTAGAAAGAAAACATGTTGAAGATGCTGTTATAGTTTCATGAGTAATAAATTAATTAATGAAAGCTTGCCTGTGAACTCTTAAGTACTTCTTAGCATGGTATGAACTAGGAAAAATGGGAAAATAATATATAAGGTTTTTTGCCATGTGTAAAATTAAAAGTTTATCTTTGTAACCAAAAAGGAGAAGGATGTGATTAATACAAGTTTTCTTGTCAGTTGTGTGCGCAGGAATGTTTTAAAGTAAATTTTGGAAAACCAGTGTTGTGAAGCAGGACAAGTGTCTAAAAGGCTTGTAATCAGAAATCTCGAGTCACATAGTTGTTAATAATATATTAAATATATGCTGCTACTCTAGCTGTCAACCTTTTCATTTCCGTTTTCCTATCAGGCTCCCTCCCTCCTTTTCTCAGTCTTACTTTCATCCCTTTCCTCTGCCTTAACCCTTCTATTTTCTTTCCCTTTCTCTCCCCTCTGCTCTTTTTTTCCCCCTTTTGCTACACCCTCAGCAGTACAGCAGTTTTTTTTTACACCAGGGTTGCAACAAACTGGAAGAAAGCTGAAAGAAATTCTGCTAATTTTTTTTAGTATTTGCAGTATGAAATGCAAATAGCTCACCTTACAAATAAATTACCAGAAACAAAAGCAGGTGAAAAAGTACGCTTGGTTTTAAATTACTGCATTTAAATAAAATTTAAAAGTTGAGGCCAGAACTGGGTTAGGATTCAAAAATTGAAAAAACAATTTGATTGTCCAACTCTGATAAGAACTGAGAGTTCTACTGAGGCAAAGTCATCATGACCAAGATCATCAGCAGAACAGGCAACATGGTACAGTTTCTCATCAGATAATGCTGGTTCAGGCTTATCAAAATCAAATTAGCAAGCAGGAAGCCAGGATTTAAACACTGTTGGTTGCATCTGTACTTTTAGTTCCTGACCTGATGTTTCTGTGGCAGCTATCAAAGCATGGCAATTCTTAACTAAATTCTGGAGAAGTTATATTTATATGACACAGTGTAGTGCTTCAGGTAAGCAAGGGGACATCCTGCATTATGTCCTTCTGAGGAGCCCTGTCTACATCTGCACAGCACTTCTCCGCACTTAGCAGGGGGAACCCAGACTTTATTTTTTTCCTTAGGGGGTTAGGAAGGGGTATCTATACATACCAAAGTATTCACAGAGCCCAGTATACGTTTAATTGCATTCATGTTGTTTACATTTTATTAGAAAATTGTTTGGATAAAGCTCAAGTACTTTTTTATTTACTGGGAGTGTGTGGGTAGCTGTGTTCAGATGAGCACTAGATTTGGTCACAACCCACAAAACAGCATTTTCTAATCTTTTTTAACATGCTTAATGTTTTGTAGTGATTTTTGTTCATTGTTTATTTCACATGTTCATAGGCAATTTTAAATAGCTTTATTTCTAATGCAAAGGTCTGTAAAATAACATTTTAAGTAAATCTGGCAAAATAATTGGACATGTGTGCTTGAATGTGATTGTGAATCTACATATCTCTTGAAATACTTTTTATCATTTAAACAAAATCTCCTCTTCCCCAGTGTGAATAATACAATTGATAGAACCGTTAATCCAAAACTGAGGAACAAGTAATAAAAATTTGCATAATCTATCAAGATTGTTTTCTGTGCACAGAGTCACTATAGATGAACTTTAAATTATTTTAGTTTTTTGGAAAATATGTTTTCTACAAATATGAAGGGAAAAAAACCTGCCTTTTAAGCAAAATTTGAACCAATTGACTGACTCTTGCATTACTTTTTACCATTAGAAAGAAGTACTGTGTTCTCTGGGGTGCTCATGGTACAGGAAGGAAATACACAAAAGAGAAAGTAGTTTTCTGAAGACATATGAAATATTAAATGGTTTATAGTTAACATTTTAATGATGGAAGTTGCAAAAATCAGCTATTTAGTTGATCTCTGGTCCTTAACAATTATGAAGACAGATGGAGTTTCTTGGAGAAAATCACTCCAAGAAATAGCAAGTTTATTCAGTATGTTGTTGATAAAGAAAAACTTTATCATTGATGCGTCATATCCTACCACTTCATATTGGCACTATGGCAGGTTATTGCCTTGTATTGTGTTCATGTTTTTCTGATTTGCACAATTGGATAGGCTATGGGGAGGCAATTCTTGCTGAGTATTGCTGCCCATAAATGTTTTTGGTAATCACCAATTAAAAAAAGTGAAATAGGTATGGAAGGGATAATTTATTGTTACTACTGTGGGTATCTAGAGTTGTTAGAGGTCAGGTACATTGATGAAATTAATAAATGTGTGTATGTTTTCTTTCTGTGCTGTTGTGGGAGATTATGGATTCATCTGCAGATCATATCAGTGGAGGGACAGGGAACAGCTCATAGAAAACTTTTGTCTCTCTAAATCTTGTTTTGGAGATTAATGAGAAAGTGCTCAAGATCCATGGAAAACTTCCTGTGTATTACTTTGTCTTGTAATACATGCTTTTCAATATTAAGCATTTCATGAATAAATTAACAAATATGGCTGTGATGATTTAAGTATGGATGATTTTATTGTGGTTTGAGTGAAATACAGGCACAAGGAAGTGTTAACTACAGAGATTGGGTCTCTGCAAAAGGGAAGCTGGATGTAGAAGCAAGCACAAGGCAAATCAGGTCTTAGTATTTGTTCTTCAGGTATGTTTCTGCCATCGTTGATCAGTTCTGACTAATTTACTTATGAAACCAGTGGTTGCCAAGATGGTAATTGGAACAGCTGTAATCTCTCACTAGTCTATAACACTGAACAAATCCAGTATTTTATTTCAAGATAGGGTTTGGATAGTGGTTTTGCTGTCAGTATTCTTTTTTAAAATTATTTACACTGTATTTATAGAGTTGTCAGCATTGAAAACAGAAAAAAATTCTTCACTTTCCTGTTTTAATTTGTTTGCTTGTTTGTTTGGAGTGTCAAGGCAGTGTGTTTACTTCCTCCTAGAGAAATCATGGGGTTTTGAAAAAAAAAAAAAAAGAAACATTATATATAGTTGTTAAAAAAAAAACCTTGCAACATTTTTTTGCATATTTATTCTTAATATTTTCTTAATGCTTGGTGTTTTGGAAGCCAGTATTTTTAAATTCATCATTATGATGTCTTCTTTCATGGTTTAATTTTCTTTATTCCCTTAAAATTAAATGCTTTAAAGTATTACTGACACAGGAATTAAATTTATGAATAAAAAATGTTTTCAGGTAGTAATTCTAATAAATTAATTCAATTAGCATTCAAGAATCAAACAGCTGTAATATCCAGGTCTTTAAAAGTAGCTTAATTTAAAAAAAAAAACAAATTAAACCATTCTGCCATGTGGATTTGCTTATAATATCTGTCATTAAATAACTCAAAGAAAATTTCCAGCCCCTACACAACGAAGTGGCCTCAGAATCAAGCTAGAAGAGACCTTTATCATTTAAAGCTTAATCTAAAAAATACTATATTTTCATGTGTTTTCAGTGAATCAGGTACAACAGATACATCAAAAATATAGTTGTATTATTAAAATAGTTTTACTGTTAACTGAAGGTGCTAATCTCATACATTTCTGTAGGTTCAATTCTGATTTATTCTAGTTCTTATTTACATTTTTTCTGTCATATAATCATATGTTTCTATGATTTATACCTGTCTTGTCCTTCTTTCAAGATATATTTACAATCATGACAATATAAGAGAGGGTACAGCAAGCAGTGGTTTTTTTTTTTGTCCTTTATGCATTCTTTTCTGTCTACACTTTAAAGATTTAATCAGACCAATAAGCAAATTATTGGGCTTTCTACCTGTGAGCATAAATAACACTGATTATACTGTTTAGTTTTCATGGGATTTCAGTGATTGAAAAATGAATTTTTATATTAAATTTCTTGATAATCAAGTAATTGTTAACAAGTTGTTTAAAATGGAGAAAATTAGGGTGGATATATAGAATTATGCATTCTATTTTCCAAGCAGTGCAGAAAGTTCAAGAAATTTAATCTTTTGTCATGAAGTAGTTGTTTTCAGAGCAGCCACTGTTTTATTCACCAAAAAGAAAGATTCAGGCTTTGCACTCTTTGCACTGATGAGCAGGTAATCACTTGGACCACAAGAGTTGTGTACCCTGTTTCTATTGATTTTTCTACTTGATTCTTCTTTTATTGATATTGAAATATCTGGAAATCTTTAAAAACCTTTTAAAAATTTGAGTTATCTTCTGAAATGGGATAAAAACTTATACATAGTGAGAGAAAGTGATACCAAAAAATTGCTAGTATACCTATTTTATTTCCTCAAATGATCTTTAGCTATTTTTGTGGTCTTTCCCCCAGTAACTCACACCAATATTCAGTGGGGCAATTTATGAATGCTGCTGCTATCCCAGCAGTGGAAAGACAGATCTGAAGTGTAGGATTGCAGGTTTTCTGCTATTGCGCCAGATAATTGTAATTATGTGTTCCAAGGCAGGGGCCTAAATAACTTTTTACTTTCTGATAAAGGAGAACTGAAATGTATTAAAATTTTTCATTTTGATGTTCTGTTGTACAAACATGTGACTGACATTTTGCTTGTATAAATTCTTTTCCATTTACAAGAGTCAATATTTGATATTATTTCTTAGATATTTCTAGTTTAATCACACTTCAATATTATTTTCTTTTAATGTGTTCTGTAATGACTTAATAATCTCATTAATACTGGTTCTATAACTGACTAACAGCTAAAAAAGAGTTATAAATGTGAATTGTTTTTCTGATTGTTAATGTGTAAGCCAGGATTAACTTGTATAATCTCTGTTAACCAGTACAGTCTTTATGGCAAGAGTGGCCCTTTGTAACATGTTCTCTGTCTGGGTCAGAAAGGGAGTGTGTTTTGCCTTGACCAGCAATGAGAATGTCACATTTATACCTGGTTGCCCTTTCTCTTCATGCATTAAGGTTACAATTTTTAACAGCCAAGTAAGCTGAACAGAGCTGCTATTTTCCTTCAGAATTTTTCTTCCCAGTTTCCTGTGCAACTATTTGATTTTATTGATGGCAAAGCTTATTGAGGTATAAATGAAAAAAGGCAGCATTTCTCGGATCCAAGAAATCAGTGAAAGCACATGCATGTTTGTTTACTTTAAATGTGAGTGTTTGTGTAATATGTCCTACTAGAAATTATTTTTGCTTTGGTTGGTGTAGACTATATTACAAAATGTCTGTATGTTTTGAGGGAATTGAGTTTACTTGCTATTGAATTAGCTGCAGCAGCTTTCACAGATGCATTAATTTAACAAATGCATTTGTAGTTAACTTCTCCCTTGGCAATAAAGGGAAATGAATCACCAAGCCTCAGAGCTAAAAACCTGTCCAGATTAGCCAAATAGCCAATGCTTTCTAACTATGAGTTTCAGCAGCTCATACCCCTGTGTACTGTGACAAAGAGGGACTTGTATGACACAATTACTTCTGAGGAAATTACCCAGTTACTGGAGCCATGCTGCAGGCAGTCATCTCCCAGAAATGCTGGTTTGTCTAAGTGAGGGAATGCCTGTCTCAGTAACATGCTGGTTGTCCAAATATGCCCAGAGTAATAGAGAACCATTCAAATCAACCAAGATGTTATGCTCAAGCATCTTTTTGGTATGTCACCTTCACCTGGAAAGGTGCAGAGTACTTGCATCAGTTCTTGAGATATCAGAGCAACATCACTGGTTTTGGTTAACTCAGTGAACGAAGGATTTCTGACAGGTTGGAATATTTTTCAGTAAGCATTTGCATGGTACGTTTGCCATGCTCATCTGGATGACACCTGCACAGAGAAAATTTTTGCTTTATGAGCTTTATCTCACTTTAAATGCTTTGAGATGTGTTTTAAATAGTAATGATGTACAAAAAAATGCTCAATTTACCATGTAAAAGTAGAAAATAGTCATGCCTTAACTCCAGTCAGCAACTTAGTACCATGCAGCTTGCACCCCCACCTACTCCCACAGTGGGATGGGGAGGAGAATCAGAAAGAAGGCAAAACCCAGTGATTGAGATAAGAACAGTTTAATTATTGAAATAAAAGCAGCAGCAGTAGTACTATTCTACAGCTCTGTTGTTCCTGCTATTATTCCTGTTGTAACAGACACTAAAATGAGTGGAATAAAACCCAAGAGAAAGAAGTGAAGCACAATGCTGTTGTTCACTACCCACTGGCTGATGTCCCCCAGCAGTGCTGCCCCCGTCCCCTAAGTCAATTCCCCTTGGTTTGTGTACTGGGCATGACGTTCTGTGCAATGAATATCCCTTTGGCCAGTTTGGGTCAGCTCTGCTGGCCATGCTCCCAACCAGCTCCTTATCTACCTCCGCACTGGCAGAACTTGACTTGTGGTAAGCACAGTTCAGCAACAGCTAAAACATCACTGTGTTATCAGCATGATTCTCATGCTAAATTGAAAACACAGCGCTGCTCAGTGTCCTTTCAGTCTACTCCACCCCAGGGATCTGTTGAAGAACCTCAGTAGCCCCTCTTCCAGAGGCAGATTTTAACATTAAATTGGTATCAAGGACAGTCTAGGAACATTTCAGCGTGTTAAACCACATGAGGTTCTTGCTGGCTTACATGGCTTGTCTTTAAACCTCGTGTTCAAAATGTTTCAATTCCTTACCCTCAATATTATAATATTTTAATGTTTTTTTAAAGGAACAGATTTACAGTTGACATTTAGGCTCTTCAGGGAGCATAAGGAACTTGGGTGCAAAGAGTCAATGTAGCTTTCAAATCTAAAGACTGACTTCTATAACAGGTCTTTAGAAGAGTGTCTAAAGAGTAAGGACCTGTAGATTGATTGTTTCTCTGCTTCTTGGGCAGTTAATATGCTGTATTTTGCAGAAAGGATATTGCAACTGGACCATGACCGTTTTGTTCTAATACCTTCTTGTATCTTGTGTCTTCGATTATCTGTTAAGATACTTTGTATGTAATGTACTTTTCATTGTCTGATATTTAGAAGCTTTTCTTTTATGATTTTTTGGCTTGGATAATTGCAGCTATAATTTGGATGTGTTCAAAATTTCTTCATAAGCAGTACAAGTCTCCTGACAAGCTTTATTCTTCGGACTTTTAAGTCGAGGTTGTTGACCGACCTGAGGTTTTTGACTGCAGTGTTAAGGATTTCTGTAGGCTGTCCAAGAGTCATGAAAGAAGAAAATAGTTTCTTCTCCTCACATAGGATCTGAACATTTGTTGGCTTTTTTCTGAGCTGTCATTGATGGTTTTCCATATTCCTTTATGGAAAGACCCACTTAATTGTTCTTTAGGCTCCAGCTGATTAGAGTATAGGCAAATAATTCACTCACCCGGTATGAAGCTGGATGAGCTATACTTGTTTTTGCTTGGGCGGAAGAAACTTCTTTATCATTCATTATAGATCTGAACCAGCAACAGAGTAAATCCACGAGGCCCTGGAGGTCAAATTGTGGAATTCTTTTTCTATATGTCTGTCAGGAAGACTTGTCAGCAGTTATCTTCCTCATCTTTCTACTCTAACCCACTTTATATCATAAAATCATAGAACTGAATAATTTCTTCCAGAGCTTGTGTAAGAAAGGGCAAACAGCCAGGTGAGAAGGTGAGAAGAAAAGAACATAGGAGCCTCAGTAGTGTGCTGATCAAAAGCTGAAGAGAGCCATTGGTTATTTGGATGTTTTTAACTCATTGGCATGGCCAAATAGTTACAAAAGTAAAAGGATGACATTCAACGCCTTTATAGGCTAGGGACCCTTTAGCCTTCATGGAAGGATTCAGCATGCTTCTTTTTCTTGCATGATTATTAAACATACTGAGATCTCTAGATGAAGGTCTAGTTGAAGGTTTATTTGCAATGTAGATTCTGATTGTGTTTGAAAGTCTTTTTATTGGTTAATTCTAGTATGTCTTCAGTGACCTTCAGTTTTGTCCCATACTCCTGTGTAGATGTTATTTTTTTGTATGCTACCAATAATATGTGGTGCTGGTACACATAGTACCTGGATATATATAGTACATATCTTGATACTTTGTGGGTTGCTCTACCCTGGGTTTCTAGATACATTACATCTACCCTTACACTTCTTGTCTTTGGCTGGAGGCATTGTTGTCCTTTCTGGTAATGAAAAGTAAAAATATGTTTGGAATCAAATTTTAAAAAGCCACTTAAAAAAAAAAAATAAAATAGAGATGAAGATATGCATAGGATATGTGCCCCAAATCATATGTCAGAGGATCTTTGCATCGGAGTATGCAATACAAAATAAGAATTGAGTGTGGGAGTAAAAGTGAGAGTTGCGTCCATTCTTTTTGTGATGTTGAAAAAAAATTTAGATGGTTAGAACCAAAAACACTTGCCTAATAGATGGATGAAAGGAAAAATTTATTTCCTGCTCCAAGTCTGTGACAAAATGCTGCTGCAAATATTTTTGACAAGATGTCAGGAGTAATTTTTAGTTTTCCAGGAGTGTTCTGACTCGTAAAACGTCTTATTTGAAGCACAAAGCTCAATATAGCTGTAAATCTTCAACAGCTCTGATAGAAAATATATAAAAGTAAACATTTATAGATGGATAGTCCACTTTTTTCAGGTAATGCTTTTCCATGTACCCTGAACTATTTGAAACTTATGATGTTTCTATAGGCTTACCAGAAACACTGAAAGCAAGATGTTTTCAATACCAGCTTCAGGCAAAATGGATCTCCTTGGAATAATAGATTTCTCCAATAGTCCTTGATTTCTTTTATATGGCTTCCTCTAATAAAAGCCAGTCCCATTCTCAAATACAGTTTGAGACAGTATTTAATTGAGGGTTTATTAATTCTTCTCTCCACTGGAAAAGAGCATTCCTGACTTCTGACAATAGCCATTGTACTGTTAAGTATAAAGATATTTTTATTATATCAGAAATGCATGAAAAATGGCTCAAGAGCATTCCCCTATTTGGCATTGTAAGCTGAATTATCTTTAATTTTCTTTTTCTTAAACTGCTGCTATCAAGGGGTTTTCTATGTAGTTCAACTGGCAAATAGCCACACTGTTAGAAATATTCCTATTTTTATACATAAGGTAAAATATTTTATCTTGGTTATAGAAACCAGACAGCTGAAGCATCTGCTTTCAATACACTTAAAAGGAATTGCATTGATGTTTTTGTTACAGAAAGAGCAAAGACTATGTATTTTTCCTGTATGAAATAAATGAACTGATGTTAAGAGGCTATGGTTTTTTTTTAAAAAAGCCATATGTAGAAGGCAAATAATATTTGCCATATTTATTTCTGCAGTAAACTGTTATTGGCTATGACACATGTCTAAATGTATGATGCACAATGTTCTGAGGTTAATTTGGAGTCTTGATTATTACTTGTTTTTCATGAGGATTTTAAAGGATGCTTATCCTTCCATGTAACAGTATGGAGCAGGCAACCTCTAATTCATGGCTTGAAGCCCTTTGATCTGCTACAGATAGCAGCCTCTATCATTTATTTTGAGCTTCCCACTATTCTGGAAAGCTGGACTGATTTTCTTCTGTGTCCTGCATTTTTGTTGGATGTGTTAGGATTCAGAATTTCAGTTGCTTTCCCAAGTACTGAGCACTGCTACAATTTTCTGAAACATGAGTGTCAGCATGAAAGGCTTGAGGAAGTGTTAAGACATCTTTCCTGAGGACTAGGAGGAAATCTCACTTTTTAACTGAATGATGGTAAAAATTTGCTCGGGGTGGTGTTATGCAACAGTTTTCTGCAATTTTCTAAGTTTCAAACTGAAATGTAAAGTCTGTCTGCCTCACTTGTAGATGCAAAATACAAAAGGCAACTTCATGTAAAAATCTTTGAATAAATTTAGTTCTGCATCTCATTTTTCACTTTCAGGGTTTTTTTGGCTCCTTGTCACATTTGACAAATTCTTCCATTTTACTGTGTAGTAACTTACATTTTCAATGTAAGTCCATACATTGTCATACAGTTATCTGGACTTTAGTAATAGAGGTGCTTGGGAAGCTGTGTATCTATTTGCAAATCTAGTCATGTGTACAAACATAGATGTTAGAATTAGCACTCAGCTCAAACTGTTTTCCACAAACATGGGCTGTGGCTGTATTAAGAACTTGATTCAACATTAAAAAGTCTTGTTTTTTTTTTTTATTTTCAAGGTATCTAAGTTGTAACACTTTCTTTATGAGAACTGTAAATCCATTTTCATTATTCCCTAAAGGTAGAATTTTTTTTTTCTCACTGGAATTACATGTAGTGGGTTTCAGGTTGCTTTATGGTGTTACATTTTTTAAAAATTCAAATTTATGCTTAGTATAACAAGCTGAGAGAATCATGAACAGCTATTTTTTGCCCGGTATAAAGGCTTTAAAATAACCCTAAAATCTTTCATAAAGCCTCACAGTATTTTTGGGAAATACATGCATGTAATGCATAATTACAGGGGGAAATCTACATTGACAATACTTTCATGCAATTGCATTTTTCCAGAAGTCATAGGATCCAGTATAACCATCTGGTTGTTGACTGGTACATTCAGCACATAGCTTAAAACAATTGATTTTATCTTTGATTTTTAATAGTACTGTTTCCAAAGGCATTCTTATAAACATTATTTTCTTCAAATGTTTTTTCCTATGTAAAACTTTATTTAGCTCATTTATTTTTATATTAGGAAATGCACTT
The DNA here is from genome assembly GCA_025584955.1 of Alethe diademata. Classification (NCBI taxonomy): domain Eukaryota; kingdom Metazoa; phylum Chordata; class Aves; order Passeriformes; family Muscicapidae; genus Alethe; species Alethe diademata. The sequence goes on from JANRMJ010000081.1 coordinate 4,994,444, forward strand.
TTCCCTGATGTCTTAGTCTTTTTTGTTTCTTTATTCTTTCATCACTTGATTAATGTATTACACTGTTTTATTTATCTGGGTCTCTGGTTTTGGAAGCTTTTCATGGATTATATCTCTCCTCCAATTTTCTTTTCTATGAAAGAGTAAAACAAATTATTTGTTTTCTTCCATTTGTTTTTTCTTTGCTAGTATTTGAGTGTGTGTTTGTAGGGGATTACAAGGTATGGTAATAAATTGTTAATTGCATGAATGTGATTGTCTTCAAAGACCACTGCTGAAGTATTTGAGAATTCTTAGGAATAGCTTATTAAGAATCTTTATATGCCTTTGACTAACTTGAGTGCTTGTAAAGATTAGAGGCCTCTTCTGTCTTCCTTGAACTTTTTCGATTGAGAGGCCTATGAAAAATTATTTGAGTGGAGTTTTGCAGGTTTGCTGAAACATTTTATGTGAAGCATAAACAAAATTTGGAACCATGTTATATATAAACCAGGGAGTATATTAATATTTATTGCTCTTCTAGTACTCTATGTTGTTATACTAATAATAAAAAACATACTTTAAAAGTTATTGGATATTTGCAAAGCAGTGTTTTTGCCTCCATTACTTCAATACTTGAAGAATTTCTTGATAAAAACTTTAATGCTTTACATATTACCCATCTGCCTAGCTTTTTCTTGTTTGATAGTTGTAGATATAAATTCTTATTTTATGATTCTTTCTAATAAACCTACTTGGTTAAAGAAGTTTTCCAAATTGTGCAGGAAATCAAAAACTCCCACTGTGTGAACATAACCTGAAAATTCGTTTTCCGCTGTGTTTGACAAACATCACTATTTTCACCCTCAGTAACCTTCAAACTCTTATCTTGTCTTTTCGCATGCTACACTAAATTAGTCTGGATGAGTACAAATGAACATTATTTTGAGTGTAAGTTGACACATTGGACCCTGGAGAGGAAGGAAGATGGTGGTTAAGAAGGCAGAAAGAGAATAAGCAGGTTCCCATTCCAGTTCTTCAGTCAGCTGGAGCTTCTACCTGCCAACTGTACTATACGATTTTGGGCTACATCCACCTTTGTAGGGATTTAATTGCCTTCCTTGTTGCCAGGGCATATGCTACAGCACACAGTGATTATAAGACAGACAGGGCTTTTAAGCCCTGCCTCTTTATTTTTATGTAAAAAACACTGCTAACCCCTAACCAACCAAAGAAAAAGCCAAGTAAGCTTTTCAGATGTTTTCACACACGATATCATCATCATCTATTTAGTATGGGAACCTATGGTGGTGAAACTTTGTAACTGTGTAAAATAAAAATGGACTCTGTGGACATCGAATTTTCAATGAGGTTTTTATACTTGTAACTGAAATAAGAATGTAAAAGCTAAGTTCTTAGCTATAGGACATATTTTCATCTGCAGTGATAAATCAGTTGTGAACATTTAGATTATGTAGTTGTTTTGTAGTAGTATAGGCTTATCTTTATTTCTAGGCTTAAAATTATTCTAACTGCTCTTAGTTTAAATTTGTGCTGCAATGTAACCAACAGACCTGTAAAGCCATTTGACAGATCTTTTTGGAGGAGAAAGGTGCTGTGTAAGTATGCAGTACTATATTTAATAAGTATGTGCAAGATAGTGTGTGTCAAACCATCCTGAAATCTCTATGCCACAACTCGGTTGTCTTATTTTTGAAGTAAGGAGCCCAGAGGGTGGCAGTGAAAGCAAAGTTATCCAGCTTTGTCCAAGCATTTCCTACAAAGACAAGCCATGCTGAAAAGTAGAGACATTTTAGAAATCACCAGGTTATCACTGGTAAAAAGAAACTGGCTAAGGAGAAAAGGGGAAATTTTTTTTGTCTAGTTGAGAGGCACAAGAGAGGCACACAAGAAACCAAGATCTGAGATTGCTATGATCACTGTTGTATAGACAGGGTTCTCATAATTTGTTATACTAAAAGAGAGCGAGAGTGGTTCAGAATATCTGTTGGGAGTCAGTGGTAATTATTATAGCTGATGACGATAGGCAAGAATTACGGCTGTTTCTTAATTCCCATGCTAACAGAGTTCTTAAAAGACATAAAAGTTTTCAAAATCTGGATTCAACTGAAGAGTTATGTGTGTTTCAGTTAGGTCTGTCTCACTTGCAAGTACTTAGCATGATCTCAGTTTCTTAACTCGTGCTAAAGACTATGGATTATTACATATTATATTACAATAACAAAGATTTATGGATTATTTTAAGATGCCTTTTGTGTTACATCAATTTCACTGAAATGCTGTTCTTGTAATTTATCAATTAGCAGCTTTTGTTTATATCCAAAATAAAATTACGTAAAATTCACTTTAATAGAGGGGCTACCTATTTTTTAACACTCACTGTCAAGTAATTGATAATAGCTAATTATCTGAACTTGAAATCAAGGTGAGCTGCATATAGAAAATTCGTACTGTCTCTAGTTGTAATATCCTACAGAACATCTGAGTCAGGATGATGAAAGGCATATTGAAATTGATTACTTCTGATGAATATTGAGGAGTAGTCAAAAAAAATTTTTCGTCAACTTTGTATGTCACTTGCATCTCTTTCTGCTGTAGTCAGGATGACTGCAACCATGTCTATCCCTGACATGAATCAAAATACTGTATTCACAGATGTGGGAGTTCTTAAGAGAAAAGTAACATTGTTTTATGGACTGGCTCACAGGTGTCTAATTTATGTCACAAGGTGGCAGTACTTTGTTTGCGGGTGATAGTAAGGGGTGGAATTGGATCTCACAAAAATTTTTTCTCTATAAAATACATCTGCACACATTATTTTTCTGTTTTTATATTCTTATACCAAAAAAATGCAAAAAACATACATTATCATAAGTATAAATATATGCCAGTACTGTATTTTGGGTATGTTTCCATCTGTGTTATTATTTAGAAATAGTAATGAATTAAATTATTTTAAAATGCATTCTGAAGTTCTAATATTTATGCTTTGAAATATTTATGGTACATACAATAACCTTTATCTGAAAAACTTAGCACTAAAGAAGATAATAAAAGCAGCAAACTGTGATATAACAATATAATTTTAGTCTAAATTGATATCTCCTTATTATTTGCTCAGTAGTCTACAGTTCAGAGGTTTTGGTGCTGCAGTGATCATAGCTGATTCTGTGATGTTATCAGAAATACCTAAATCTTTAAGAAAACTTGTTAACCCTCATCTAGAGGCCATTCAAATGAAATGTAAATACTCAATTCAAAAATCTTCTTATACCTTGCTGAGACAGTGGGCTTGTAACTGTAGCGTACAGAGGAAAGGAATCTTTTTTAGTCAAGATTCATAATTTACGATGCAAAATGTAACTGGGAGCCAAAAAAAAAACACAATAGGAGAATTTCATTAGACAGTCACATTTTGCACTGTTTGCAATTTTGGAAGGTTCAAGGTTTTGAGTTCAAATATGTAAGCAATATAATTGTAAGAAATAAATACTTCAAAAACTTCTTCATAAGGTGTAGGTAGAAAATTAATTTGGTGGCAGCTGAAATAAAATTAAAGGCATGGATACAAATGTGTTCTCTGGTTTTGTATCTGTGATGATCTCCATCTTGTCTGGCCACTCTGAGCTCCTGCTGAACTGAGGAATTACTGACTGGTGACAGGTGTTGATTGATGTAATCACAGGAAAGGATGTCATGTTGGTTTTCTATTATCTGCTACTTCCACTTACTGCTCCACCTAGCATAGAAACATTATTTTACACTGATTTAGTCTCACTGCTATCCCAAATTTCATCACTGAGAGGGTAAATTTTTTTCCAGTAGATTAGTGGGGATGGACTTAATTTGAAGATTCTCATGTTCATGATGAACAAAATCATTTGTTGAAGTGCGTAGAACGCAGTGAATAATTCAACCAGAGCCACACAAACAGGTCAAACAGGAAACTGGAATCACATTAAAGCCAATAGAGAAGAATTCGAAGTGTATGAGCTCTGCTTACTGATACTTCTCTTGGTCTTACTGTGACAGAAATAAGCTCAAATACTGTCATCATTTTCTAAAAAAGAAAAAAAGCAGTGGAGATACCAAGCAGAAGTTTAGTCCCATGGATAATTTGTCCAGATAGCAGGAGGAAATAGTAAGTGAACTCTTTTTAAATACAGGATTAAACCGAAGTCGCTAAAATCAAAAAAGGCATTAGAATTCCACTTATTAATGAAGTACCATGCAATTGTGTGACAGCTGGCTAGAATGGGAACATGAAGAGTCTTGTTTGGCTTTTTCGGGGCACAATTCAGTAGTTGTTTATTTTAGAGGAAACTGATACATATCTTCTGGCAGTTAAGTAATGTTAATTCATTCCGTTCATGGCCCCAAGCAAAAGATTTAGCCTGCCATATCACTACTTATATGTTTCCTGCTCTGGCCAAGATGAATGTTAACTAAAACACATCTCCATAAGCAGATTAGGATGCTAGCTAGTACAGGAAATATTTTAAAATTTTGTCAACACTTTGAAGTAACCAGTGGTGGGGGTAGTTAATCCTGTCAATGAGCTACTTTGAACGCTTAATAATGTTTGAGGCCATTACCTAGAGAATATATGAGGAGTTACAGATTTCAAACTACTTGCCATGGCAAATAATTTTGCATTTATGATTTGTGGAGAATTTTGTTTTTTTTTTCTGTGGGGGAGATCATTCTTTCTCAACCAGTCATCCTATGAACTTCTGCTGAAAGTACTATACAAAAAATTAAATTGGAGCAACAGGCAAAAACTTACCTTTCAATCCGAATGCATTTCTTGTTCTTTGTGAGTTGCATTGGCTAACTATTTACCTCCTAATGGAATTCCAATCTTGCAAATAGAAACCAAGTTTTCAGTCCTCCTGTGAATGTTGGGAACCCAAGACAAATAGAAACTCAAATTGACTGTGCCTATCTTAGGTACAGGCAAGTTAGTAAGAATATAAAGAAGGCCTTTATTTAGATGAAAATTTGAATTAAAATGTTACAGGACTGTGTCTAGCAATGAGTTACAAACTCCTTTATGTGTTCTGCCAGTAATCCAGGAAATACTTGGGCCTTCCATGTGAAACTTGAAAACTATTATTTTAATCAGAATTAAGAGAGTGAGAACATAATCTTTTTTAGTCATTGTTGTCAGTACAGCCTGTGAATATCTTAGCATACTATGGATGGTAAAGAAAACAAGGTGTGCTTTGAATACAAGTTTCATTACTAAAATTCTGGATGGGCTTCAGAGATTTCTTCTTTCTCTTTTTTCTAATTTTTTTCCGCCCCAGTAGACGTGGTGGTAGCGAGAGAAATTCTGAACATAGTAGATGTCAGAACAACTTGGCAAGTAGTATCTGTTTTGAGTTCTTAAAATCCTGAGACCGTGTTGGACAATGGACATGTTTGCTCCAGCTGACCACCAGCATGCTCTGCTGTCTGTTTTGCTTACCTGTCTAAAAATGTGCAAAGCAAATTTATGTCTTAGTACACTATTCCTTCTGTGATTTCTCAAAGTTGCACATATGGAAAATATGTAACATTTTCCTCCTCCCTACTGTTTCTATCAAGTACGCACGCTAGCTGCTTTGCTTTTCCCCTGACTTCCCTGGTGAGTGGGGAAATGTGCCTATGTTACTTTTATACAGAAATTACTTCTTGCACTGAGGAGCTGACAATTCTAACTCTGTTTGACCTGGTTTAAGTGACTGCCACATTTTAGAGCTAATAGGATAACACTGTCTTTTCTTTGGAAAGCTTTAACTATCAGCAACGTTTAGTACTCCAAAGCAATATAATATTACTATGGGAAAGTAGGGAAATTTAGATCTGCAGTTAAGTGGTTTAATAGATTTTTATACGTATTTTATTAAAAATGGTTTGCTAGAAAATCTGTTAAATTATAGTTATGTATAATGATGTATGAATACATCACGGAATTCTTACCTGAACTCTTCAGAGGGGTAAAAATACAACACATGGAAATTTCCTTAGGTTTTTTAATATGTAGATTTTATTTACAGATGTAGATTCTATGTAACGTACATATGTAATTTATTCTGTGTAATGTACGTGATTCATATGTAATCAACATATGTAGATTTTATTATTTTAATTTTAGTTATATTTAAAATTAAATTATTTTAATTCAACTGCATAATTTCTTGTGATTTAGACAGTAGCACTTTTGTGGATATAGCTGAATCATTTTAAGAAATCATTTAATGCTGTTTGTGGTTGTCCTGTGGAAGAACATAATAGTCACTGTCATAGCTGAGATGCCATGAAGGAATCACATGACTCTTCCTGTTCTGTTTCAGTGCAAAATTAGTTGAGGCTTGGCTGGAAGACATCTAAACTTAGAGTGTCACGCTTTAAGATATTGACATCAATGAACTGAGCACTCAGCTAGAAGATGATACTGTACCATTTGGTTTGTTAAATGCTACTGAAAAATTAGGAAGTAAAAAACATATCAAATTCATACAATTTCAGTCAAAATCCTTCTACTTCTTCTTAAGTGGGGTTTTTTGCTGTTGTTTTGGGTGACAGTTTATTACTTTTTGACATCTTGATAGTGTTTGGGGTAGCCAGTGAGACAACACTGAGAGGGAAGTGCAGGCAGGTAACACTAAGTTATTTTCTTTTACAAAGCTGAAAGCTATGCTATGATACAACAACTGAATAATTACTATCCTTCTGAGTTCCTAACGAAATCAGAACCATATCAACAAGACTCAGGGGCCCTAAGACAGGAGAGAATGAAAGAAGTTTCTTCACTTATTTCTGAATGTATTTATAATTGCTCAGTTATGAAATTTCCAGCTATTGAAAACTGCCAAGTTTTCTCACTTCAGTTTGAAAAGACACTATGTATCCTAATATTCCTTCTAGACAGATTATTTTGCAGTAAGATTGCATGAAAATTTACCCTGTTAAGTACTTTCAGAATTGAATAACATTAGGTGAAGTTAGTGCATTATTAGGTGGTATTAAAATCTGCATTTAGAGACTAAATTGGCAATCTATTAAGATCATGATACATAGAAAGATATATGCTCTTCCAGCTTCCAATGAATGTTTACTAGTATATTCTCTGACTTAAAAGGAGGCAATTTTGCTTCATACAAATCATATAAAACATCATCAAGCTTGTTTTCTGTTGCTTTCTCCAAGCAGTGTAGCAGTAACAGAAGTGCTAGCCAGACAGCCATATGGAAAGAAATTAATTATCTTTTCATGAAGAGCTTCTGAAATCTGCATTTAAGTTGGTTGGGTTTTTTTGGCCTTGCATTTGTTTGTTTATTTGTTTGTTTTTAAAGACATTGCTATCTCAGTGCATTCTTTCCAAGTTAAAGTGAAGTTCTAAGAACCTTGGCATTCTTGTCAAGGTTTAGACAGTATGTCAGGGCAAATCAAGAGTTCTATAACTTCAGCAGACATAGAGATTTTTTCCCATGCTAAAATTTGTATGCTAAAGTATTTCCAGTAAGGTATTATACGTGAAGTATTCCAAATTTCTCATACAAGCTTTTCTGTGATGCTACCCTTTGGGTAAGACCTGAGAACTGCAGAACTCAATTATTACTCACATTCTGTAATCTCTCTTCTTTATAGCATTTGTAAAAAAATGCATTGAGCTTGATTTTTTCTTTCATCAGTTTTGCTGACTTCAGCAGAATTAAATGAATGTAACTGATCTACCAACTTCCTCTAATTCTTAAACCAAATGGATCCCAAATCAATTCTAAAGCTACATGAATTATGATGAGTACTGGATTTTATTTTTTTTCCTCTTTGATTATCTTGGCTCTTCTTTTGCTCTGTCATTGCTTTATGTAAGTAGGAATTCACTACAAACTTGAATGTCCTTCAGCGGTATAGAAGAAATATCAGATGTGATGATAAAACTATTCTGCAGAGAGCTTCTTGATTTCCTGTAAAAGACTTCACTTCTACCATCTAAAGGAAGAAATTACCCATGTAAACCTTGTTCATCTTGTATAAATTTAGATCATAACTGTTAGCAATACCACTGTTCCATTAATAGGATTGAGAATTTTATCAAACTTCTATAGGGTTCTCAGGTTTTCACAGAACTGAGCCTTTGCAATATTTAAATAATCTCTTTTACAGTGTACATGTTTACAACTTGTTTTTACAACAGTGTTAAAAAATAGATTTATGGAATATGTTTCCATTTGGGAAAGGAGAAACTGAGGCAGAGGTTTTGCTGTTTTCTTAAAGTTAGCAGGAGAGACCCTTGATGAAATCCATTCTCAGTCCCCAAGACCCATTGACCATTATCTACAGTGTCATTTCAAGAAAAGGCACTCTTTAAAGCTGTGCATTAATGAATAGCTGGTAGAGGTTAGGAGTTCATTTTAATTAGAAAAAAAATCTGAGATACAAAAGGGTTTGAAAGGATAAATCTCAATAGATAAGATCAGCTGCCTATTTGCAAAGCTCAGTGAAGCATATGTCAGCCCCTGTGGTATGAAAATAGAGCAGAGAATGTGGTGAAATATTCTTTCATATATGGGTACTCCTGGTTGAGATCAAGAAGTATAGAACTGTATAAACATAGAATTTTTTTTCAAAATATCGTGTGAAGTTTTTTTCATTTTAATGGAACTATTTTAAATTTTATCCAAGCATTCGAAAAGCACACTTTAAAGAATGTTTATAGGAAGTTAGAGCATGGCAGTTGCCATTTCTTACTTTTGCTATTAAACTTAGAAGCTTTTTATGGAAAAAAAAGGGCTATTTTTACTCTTACTGTATACTAAGTCTTAATGGAGTAGCACAAGGCTACCTACAAAAATAGAAAATCTATCTAAACTGAGGCCACTGTTAGTCCAGGAAATACCTTGAGGCCTGAAGCATATAAACGTAATCTCTAAAACCGGAGGAAGAATGAAATCCACAACTGCTCAAAGTCCAGCTTCTTCACACACTAAATGGTGCAACTGAGCTGGTGTATGCCCTTGTGTATTTTGTACTACGAAGGAGAGTCATGGCAATACTTCAAGGTTTTCTTCTTTGGACTGTCTCTCCTCCTTCACACTTCTCTGAATTTGCTGCATATGTGGTTGACTGTCTCCTAACTTTATTCCATGTGCAGCATCTTGCTCAAGTACATTTTCAAATTTTTCAACTACAGATTGAGCCATAACACGCATTCTGGATGTCACTCCACCCTCTCTGTACAGTGCTGTGGCAGTGGGAATCTCAAGGACCTTGTTTGAATTCACAAGGATTTGCCTATTTGTATAGAAATAGAACCTCTAGTCTGCAAACTCCCCATCTTGTCTGCAGCTACTGTGCAGTCATTATTTTCTAAATCTGCACATTTTTGCATTTAACAGATAACATTATGACAGTTTCCTTTACACTTGTCTTCGGAAAGCCACCATGACATTCACTGTGTAAGGAAGTAATATCTATGTAAGCAATTCTTCTACACCAGTACTCTAATCATAAAATCATAGAATGGCTTGGGTTGGAAGTGACCTTAAAGATCATTTAATTCCAACGTCCCAGCCATGAACAGAAATACTTTTCACTAGACCAGTTTTCTTAGAGCTCTGTCCAATTTGGCCCTGAACACTTCTGGGAATGGGATATTCACAGGTCCTCTAGCCAACCTCTTCCAATGCATCACCATTCTCATAGTAAATAATTTCTTCCTAATATATAAAGTAAACTTACTTTCTGTCTGTTTGAATCCATGCCCCCTTGTTCTAACTCTTTCTGTGTGCCCTTGTCCCTGTCCATCTTATGAAGTTTCTTCAAGTACTGGAAAGCTGCAGTTAGGTCACCCTAGAGCCTTCTCTTCTCCAGGCTGAGCAATCACAATTCTGTGAGCCTTTCCTCATAGCAGAGGTGCTCCATCCCTCTGATCACCTTGGTGTCCCTCCTCTGGACTCTCTCCAGCAGCTCCATATCCTTCCTGTGCTGGGCCCCAGGGCTGGAGGCAGCTCTGCAGGTGGGGTCTCAC
>JANRMJ010000081.1:5032654-5048811 GCA_025584955.1 Alethe diademata
GGGCAGCAGGGGAGGGAGGGGATTCTGCCCCTCTGCCCTGCTCTGGTGAGACCCCCCCTGCAGAGCTGCCTCTAGCCCTGGGGTCCCCAAACTGGGAAGGATGGGAAGCAAGGCTAGAAGAAGCCATGAAGATGTTCAGTCTGAACACTTCTCCTATGGAGACAGCCTGAGAGCGCTGGACTTTTCAGCCTTATTGCATTCTCTTTCATTACCGTAAGGGAGGTTACAGGAGAGTAACAGAGGGAGTAATGGAATGGCATTAGTGACAGAACACAGAATAATAGGGTTGTAAATAGAACAAGAGTGGGTTTAAGATTATATATTAGGAAAAAATTTGTTACTAGAAGAGTGGTGAGGCCCTGGCACAGGTTGGCCAGAGAAGTCATGGCTTCCTTATCCTTGGAAATGTTCAAGGCTATGTTGGACAGGGCTTTGAGACATCTGGTCTAGTGGAAGATGTTCCTGTCCATGGGAGCAGGGTGTGAATGACCTAATCTTTAGGGTCCCTTCCAACCCAAGGCATTCTGTTATTTTCTGATCTACCTTACTTCTCTGCTTTTGAATTGTCTTTTCGTTCATGTTACCTGCTAGGAAAAGCAGATTCCAAAATTTACTTCTGCCACTCTTCATTTTATTCTACTTCTTTCTAGCAGAAAGAAAGAGGATAAAAGTTTGGTGTTTTGGGTTATTTATGTATCTTGTAACTTACATAATGTCCTCTGATTTTACGAGTACTTTCCATGAGCTATTCAAGGAGCTTTAAATGCTTTATGTTCTCTATGTGTGGAACAAAGACTGGTTATGCATACTTAGAGATGCAGGGTAATTGTCTACTCAAGCAGTTAATGAAGTATAAAGTACAATTTCTAAATTCATACCCTCAATTATTTTGCTATTGCTTTCCTGAGTAGGCAAACCAGAAGAATTGTGGAGCTATCCTGCACCTTCTGGATCAATACTATATCATGGACCATATGCAAAGAAACAGTCTGACCTTCTTTGTATGCAATGAAACTGTTTAATATAATCTCTTAGTTGTAGCATGAAATGAGTCATCTGTAGGTTGGAATCTTACTGGTTTTTAAAGGAACACTTCTGGTTTATGTGTCTGTTTTCATGTAAAACTGGAAGAGAGGATACAAAAGGTTACAGTTAAATCAAGTATAAAGCATTTTTCAAACTTTCATTTCAATTGACTAAAATAATTTTTTTAAGCATTTTATCATTGGTGGTCCTTTTTTTTGTTGTTTTTCTGCAATCAGCTTTCACAGCATATGCTAGCGTAATGCTTAAACAAAGCTTTAAATGGAATTATGACTTAACTGGTCAGCAGTGTTTCAATTTAATCACTTTAATATCTCATATTCAGGGAATGAAGATGTATTAAATAGAAAAATGGGATGATGCTTTTATCAAATAAGCAGTCTAGTAATTGTGATGAGATACTTCAATGGACTGAGTGGTTTTCCAAACATGCAGTGATTCTTCAACAGATTTCTACCTTATGATTTACAGAAGTAGGAAAGTGTTTGTTGAACTAGCAAGGAAAAAGACCAATTTCTAGTATTGCAGGAAACATTTTTTTCTTACAAATAAATGTTCTATACAGAGGTAGCAATTTATCTTGCATTGAAGAAAACAAGCTGTTTTCAGGATTTTTTAGTAGTTGAAAAAAAAAAATTAAAGCTAAATATCTTCATGCAGTTTTCACAAAATAGCATTAACACTCCTGCTTTTGTTTGCTGCAGACAAAGTTCAGGAGGGCATCCGTGTTCAGGAAAATAGTGAAGTAGCAGCTGCTGTGAAAAGAGATAGGTTTAAATGCAATTTAACTACTATCTGAAATTAATGTTTGCATTTGCTACATGCAAGAATATTACTAGTTCAATGTGGTGCTTCTCTATTTATTGGTAGTGTTTGTTAGCAGCCCTAAAGTAAGCATGTTTGAAAAAACTATATTCAAAGCTCCAGATAATTTCTCTCCTCGTGACTTTTCTTCACATTATAAATGTTGTTATTATAAAATACAGCCCAAACACTGGGCGGGTAATGGAAGCATTTACTTCTTGGGTCAGAAAGCAAATAAATATGGTGTGTGGACTAGAGCAATTATTGACGTGTATGTTTTCAAATAATGGTGTAATCTGAGGTACAAGGAAATGGAGTTAATAAGCAAAGATAGAAACATAGATGCCTGTGCTTAGATGAACTCAGTAGAAGACACATTAGTTTTGTATTAGTTTTTATTTCATTTAATATTGGTTTTGATGCGTGACAGCTTGGGTTTTATTTGTAGTGCAGGATAACATCAACAAGTGATAGTTTTCAATGCAGATCTTACCAAATATTCTCTATAAATGTACTCTGTTCATACATAGGTATTTTATGGTGGCAATCATAACTGGAATACAGCTTTCCAAAGATGTCAAGGTAACATCATCCCTTACAAATAATGTCTGAAAATATTATCAGAATAAAAATATGCATGGACTACGTAATCTTGTCCCCTCCTACCAATGCAAGCATGCATACTGAATGCAGTCACCTCATGGCTTGCTTTCTGCAACATCCTAAAATCTTATTTTACAGCTATGTCCTTAAATATTTTGTCCTAGTGGACATGCACATGTGCATACATACATACATACATACATACTTCTACCTATGCATCCTTATGCAAGCTAAAATTCTCCTTTTTGTCTGTATCATCTTTAAGTAAGACAGCCAACCCCATTTCCTTTTATTCTGATTGTGTCCTATGCAGATCATCTATTTAAGTTGCTATATTCCTTCATTTGAGAGAGAGTTTTTATTTTATCCTGTAGGCTATATTGGAAAATATTGAAATCATTGTTGTGAATACTACTTATATTTGTTTCTTGCTGTAGGGAAAGATTAGGAGAATATGCTAAAAGAACTAGGAAGCAATAGAAATACTTAAGTAACCAGTTTATGAGCAAACAAGTACTATGCACAAGTTAACTGTACACAAGTAGCTGCTTGGCACCAGAAGTTATTGTGACAGCATATCTAAGGGTTCTGTTGGGAGCTTCCTGTCTATTCTGATTCTAGAAGATTTTTTTACTCTACCAGTAACTTTGCATGTACTGCTAATACTGCTGTCAATGGTACAGGTTTTAATTATACAGGCTGTCCATACTTATCCTCAATATAGTTCATTTTGCTGGGGTTTTCTTTTATGGAAATAGGAGTGATATGCATATATAGTGTGGTTTTTTCAATAATACCTTAGAAGCTGTAGAAATAACTTTCCACTTTAACCTTGCTAGCAGTCTACTTTTTTGAAGTAAAGAAATGATGTATAATATATCATTGTTTATCGACAATTGATTGTCTGGAAACCTGAAAAAGTTGATGGTATGCCAATAAAAGATACCACATTTAATAGTGCTGTTTACTACATCAGTGTATTACTGGAAATATGAAAAGGAAAAAAGCTCCAGAGACCAAACTGTGATGTTTGCTAGGACAGTCTGAAACTTATCAAGGAATGAATGACATGACTTCAGAGCAGTCAGACTGCTCTCCAAGGTAACCCAAGAATAGCTACACACTCTGTACCTCTTGTATTGGATTTGTAGTTTTCTCTTGAGACAGCTGGCAATGTGCCATTACAGCCTGATGCCAAAAGCAAATGGCTCATCATCCCTAAATACCCTTACATATCAGATATAGAGGTGTGTAGAAATCTTTCAAAAACAGAAATCTGATCACAATTTGAAGACTGAAGCATCTTCTTTTCAATTAGTTTGGTCACTGAAGTTAATCATTCTTGCTGTCATAAGAATTTGTGATAAACCTGTTTCACATGGATAGACCTAGTTTCATGTGAAACTGGGGTGCAATGGTTTATTTTTCAGTATTTCCTTTTTGACACTTTTGATTTAAAATTGTCCATGTGGTTAACAAGAAACCTGACATTTGCAAAACTGCTTGAGAAAGGAATTGGTTTGTACCCCTGTGTAATGACACAGCGAGTTATAATATTCTTCATGTTAATTTGTTCTGGTTCCATAATAAAGTTAATTTGTTCTACTTCCATGGTTGATTATCTTCCTAGGATGAAGGAGGAAGGGCAGTGTAGTGAGAGAGAAGTTACAACTTTTTATGTCCTGGTTTAAACCCTCTGTGTGTTAAATTCTGTCATTTATTGTCTCCCAAAAAAAACAAACAGCAGTTATGTAATCTTCAATATATCACACTGAATATTTAAGAATAATTTACTAGTGCTTACTACATATGTGTTTTGGTTGGGACTGTTTCTGTGACAGAGCAGTCTGGAATGGATATAGACCTAAACTGAAGTGGACATGTTACTTTGGGTTTTTAGTATGTTAGCATCCTAGTACTTTTTTTCCCAGCATCTTGTTCTGCAATGATTAACTCTGCTTTTAATGAAGATGCAGTATTTTCATACAATTCTAACTGTTGCATGAATAACTTGTTTTGCAAGGGAGGTGTGCTGACTAGGCCAGCTGAGCCAGAAGTATTGACATGACCCTTTTTTTTAATTAACCAAGATCTGAGTTTCAAACTGAGAACCCTCAACTGACTTTATCCCATAATATATAAATGCCAGAATTCAAGACAAGTTCTTAAGTGTCCTAAGGCTAAGTCTGTGATAGTAAACTATAGCAGTGGGCTTTTAGTTTGGATTGTTTCAGTTTGTTTCCCTCTTTATTCTTTCTCACTAAAATTTAATGTTGCAAGTTTTTGGAATTTTTTGTAGATTTTCATTTTCTTTCCCATGAATATGCTTACAGCTGAGGTAAATATGTATGCCCCCAGCTATTTCAAAGGATATATATCCCAAAATGTTAAAAATTGCAGATTCTTTAGCATATCTGATGATACTCAATTTCTGCAAAATCTGGCTTCAGGTGTGGAACGTCGGTTTAGCTTCAATCCTGTATTTCAGTGCAGGAAATCAATTAACCTCCTTACATCAAAAACAGGGAGAAAATTGTTATGCAGGGAACATGCAGTAGAGCATGTGTCAGACCACAGCATGGCTGAGCAATGACTCTGCAATTATTTTGCATTAAAGCAAATCCACACAAATTTGTGCATTTAACATATCATTGCTGTCTTGTTTCCATAAATGTTAGTGTCTTACGTAAATTCAGATATTAAAGGCAACCAAATAGATAAAATAAGTATGGAGGTAAATTTGTGTGTATTGTGTATGTGGTCTGTAACCAGCCATCAAAAGATGAAAATGTTGCTTTGTATTATATTTTATTTACATTTATCACAATTTTTTTAATGGACTGCTTGGTTAAGCTTCTTTTGCTTAAAAAGAAAATCCAGCAGCTGAAAAGTGTAGTCTCCTGTAATATTCTTTCTGGCACTTGTCATAAATGGGAAAATAAATGAGTCTGGTATCATTTCCTGAAGTTTTATTTAACACTATTTTGAACCTTCAGTTCAAAAGAGAACTGAAGAAGAGAAGCTTCAAATAATACCTTCCTTTATAACCTGTAGTTTGAATGCAGAAGGCATTTGTCACTATATTGGTTCAGTTTTTGTTACTTCCAGCAAGTCCTTTTCTAGAACTAGGACCTAGAGATAGAGCAGCATAAATTTGTTGCCATCCTACTCGTAGAAGGACATGCAATGAGAGTACTGAGGATCTGTGGTTCTGGGGTTAGGAAATGTGGCCAAGAAGCATCAATGTGTTTGCATCCAAAGCCCGTCATGAGGACAAGGTTTTTATTCTTCCTGGGTAGAGATTCAGCTGTTCACAGCTTAATAGTCAGGTAAGTATGTAAAAACAGAACGAGAGAGTTAAAGATGTGGGACAAGTCTATTTGTGTAACTGGTCATTCCCATTGTTAAACAAGGTTGTATCCTCTATCACCAGAAATTCATTTAAATAGGTAATATGACTTAGCAAAAACATAGCTTATTTTTTATGTTTTAAAGTTAGAATATGGTGTGTCATATTTTCTAAGTTTTTATACCTGTGATTTGTATTATGCACCATTTGCCTAGAAATTAGGAATGCAATTTAAATGTACAAAAGCAGCATTTCATTTTTGGTGCTGTTGGTTAAATGAAACTGCTGTGAATGCATGAATTGCATAGAAGGGCTTATCAAAACATGGATCACACTAACAGTCCAAACACACTGAAATTCTTTAATCTCTAGCTAGGGCAGCATTCACAGTTCAGTGCCTACCCATTGCCACAGGTACTAAAAGATGAATGAATACCAAATAGTAGGACTTAAAACATGGCCAAACAGATCTTAAACTTATCTACTTTCTAAAATATTTTCCATTGCTTTTGAGTAAGGACAGGAAGGAATGTGCAATATGAGGAAAGGGGAGAGTTTCTTTATTCCCTCGTATTTCCATCATATTTTCCTTTTGTAAATGTTAATAAGGTGGTGCATGACATGCCTTTGCTATTCAGGAGTGGCACAGTGAATTTATTTTTTATATATGGAGGGGATTTTTCATGAGGAAGTTGTTAAGTAAAAAGTAGAAGTCTGTGAAACATGTCGGGGCTGTAACTGTGGTGCTGTATGTGCCGGAAGATTACAACATAGTTATAGATGCTTAAGATACAATATCTTCCCTTTTCTTTCTGGCAGAAATATATACTCAGTGTTTGTCAGGGAACTTTTCTTTTTGTCTCCCCAGGCATATTTAAATACCTCTCTTTTTTATGTCATTTCTCTTATGCTTTTTAAGTAAATATATGGTAAACAGCCTTCTGTATTTTACCTTGAAATATTTCTGGAAAAATAACATTCAGTGTTACAGGGACTGCTCACCCTGAGAATGTTGCTTGCTAAATCTGTTGTCCGTGTGGGTAGGATAGGTAACTGATTACAGCCAGACTTTTAATTAAGGAATCAAAGATTGTTTTCACAGATAAAAGCCTCATCTTTAAATTACTTACTAGGTTTCTTATAAGGCTGTAACTTGCCTGATGATCAGTTTTGGGATACCCAAAAGTTGGCAAACTGCAGTGTGCATCCCACTCGGCAATTCAAACAGATCTGACTTCTAAGACTTAAAAAAATCTGACTTAGAGTGCAGTGTTAGAACATTTTGGAAAGTCCTGGTGCAATTCAGGAAGAGACTGTTGAAGGTCTTTGTAAGCCATATTACTTGTGTTTGGTCCTTGGCATTCACATATTACTCATTTATTAAATAGTGATTCAATATTATGGTATTTTCTGGGCAGCATGTGGTTTTTTCCATTTTTCAAGATCCCCAGTATCATTACAGAATTTTCTACAATAAGCAGATGTTACAGCATTAAGCTTTTCACAGTATTTGGTCAGTTATTTCTAATCTAATGAGTTAGTACCTGTCAGCATTGTGACAAAAGTGGTGTTGAGCTGGTGCAACCCCTTATTTAGGCCACCCCTCTGTAGGTCCCAGCAGGGATGTTATCCTCTTATGCACTGCAGAGCCTTGTTAAAGTTTTTGCTGAATGCCACTGGTGTTTTCACTCTTCCTCTGAGAATCTCTTGCCTAGCAAGATCTATTTGAGTCTTCATAGACCTTCTTGGACTGCCACTCAACTAGGAAAAAAGTCTTCCTCCTTACAGTTTTTGTTGTGTTAGAGTTTGGTAAAGGCTCCAGAGTAAATGCCAGTTATCAATTTCATTTAATGCACTGGATTGCATAATACTAGATTGCCTAGAACTAGATTGGAGTACATTTCAGGTTCTTTTGCTACATGGCAGTACCTATTTTGAATCCATTTTGACCATAGTCAGCAAGAGGACTTGAAAATAGCAAAGACTAATTCCTGGTGATGTTAGCAGGCAAAAATGTTGTTTGTGGCTGGTTACCAACCTTGCAAGTCAGCATGTCAGTAGAATTAACTAATCTTGAGATGAGTATTTCAGAGAGATGTTTTGCAAGGTGCTTGCTGGTCATCAAACATTTCTAGTAGCGGAGACCTGGACTGGGTAATAACGCTGGGAAAAGAGAGAGATTCCTTCTTCTCTTCCTATTTGCAAGGATTCCTAATGCTACAATTTGGCCATAGTCTCAGTGTCTGCCATTTATAAGTTTGCTACAAGGTGCTAAAAACACAAGAAGGTGAGGGCATGGCAGGAAGTGGAAACTAATGGGATGGAGTGCACTGCTGGCAGCCTCATCATTACTCTATCAAAGCATTTGATTTTTTAAAATAGTGATATAATTTATGTGTCATTAGTAGTGATGCACCTTTAGCTTCCAAACTGTATGTGTGCCATTTAGGTTTATTTCTAATGCTTGTTACTAGAGTTAATATGTAAATGTTATTTTAAAATATCCCCCTAAAATTTAATTAGTATCTCAAAGCTGTTTTAATCATGTTTATAAATGCTAAAATGTTATGAATGAAACATCTGAATGAATCATTCCATCATTGTATAATTAAGACTGACTAAAAATAAAATTATATTTTAATGGCTGTCTTCTTTTCCCATTAAGGCCAATGGCAAGTATCCCATTGATGTCAGAAAGTGCAGGATTAGGCCTTAATGTGATCTGCCTTTTTTGTGAGTAACCTCAGTATAAAATGCTTCGACTTTTCTTTTTAGGTGTAAATGGTTAGGTGACTGTTCAGCCACTTGTTCAAAGCTTGTAGATTGAAAAAATGTTTCTGAGCTAACATAAATATTTTTCTCAAAATCTAGCAGATCTTATAACTGTTTTTTCAACTCTGAAAACAGATCATTAAAATATTGATCTGTTGCCTGAGGTTTGTATATTTAACTCCATTACTAAAACAATAACTTTTGTAAACTGTGTGGAATTATTTAGTGGGAACAGCAGTAAAATTAATTGGTTCACTTTGAAGTATCTACCTCTGATTCTGTTCAGTGGCATGCAGCAGTGTGACAATGCAATTGCAAAGCAACAGCTACTTTCAGCTCAGCTAGTTGTTGATACAAGTTTGGACTGCCACAACTGAAATCTCAGTAGCATAACAAGTTGATAACCACAGCAGGGTGAAATTTGTCTCAAGGACATCAAGAATAAAGTCAAAGGACTGTAGTAAACTGAGGAGAGTAATGGATTTGCCACTGAGGTTCACAGTGCTTCTGACTTTTAACACATGCTCTGACTATGAGTTTAATTATGAATTAATTGATATTTTTTCAACTCCTGACACAGAAAAAACAAAATTAGTATTTTTTAAATTAACGAGCCTAAGGAGAAAAAAATACAAAGTTTGTTAGATGCTATGTTGTTGTTGTTGTTGTTGTTGTTGTTGTTGTTGTTGTTGTACATCCATTTCTCTAGGTAATTGTATGAAAACCAGAAAAAGCTTCTGCCTTATATCCCAAAGCTGGATTTCTCACTCCTTTCTAAAGAGCAATCACTATTTTTCAAGCTAGCTAAACACATTTTTAGTGTGTAAGTATTTTATACAATTCTCATCCCATGAAGGAGAATTGAGAAAGATTATACATTGAATACTGTATGCATGGTAGTGTTCAAGTTGTTGTCTGAAAGTGTAAGAAGTTTTGTTTCAAATTCTTGGCCTGAGTCAGGTGGACTTCAAAGTTGTGTTTTCTGTATTGTGGTGATTTCTTCAATTCTGAAATCAGGAGACACAAGGAGAAGAAGAAACAATAGAAACCACCAGTTGCTTTTCTGGCAGCTTCATGCATACAAAAAGCCAACAAAAATCACTGACATCTTTATAAATGCTTTAGGATGGCTGGAATTGTTTTTTCAAAAATGTCTTCTATTTTTCAGAAAGTTAGTCTCATATCTAAATAGAAGTGTTTATCTCTTGTAAATCTTTTAATCTAAACATTGCAGCTATAGCATAATTAAAGTGTAAATAAGTATCTTCATCAAAATACTACTTTGCAATAACTGGAGCTAAAAAATATGTTTTCTTTTATTTTTAAGTTTGTGTCTGTGGCAGATTCCTTAAAATGAAACAAATAAAAGTACTGGGACATTTTTCCCATGAAGTATAATATTAGTGCATAAGGTAGTTCATATGTTTGTGTTAATGAGTTTACATTTGAGATCGAAACAGATAGCTTTTTTTTTTTTCAGAGGTCAGTAATGCAGCCAGTAAACTCATAGCCATAAGAAGTGTAGCTTAGAGGGAAAAGTGGTCAAGACAACTGGAATAAATATTATTTGTTCAGTTCATTATTCAGTGTGCCTCCTGTAGTAGACTAACAAAAAAATCCAGACATAAATCAAAATACATATTTTCTAATTCAGAATGAAAAAGAAATTTGAAAGAGCAGACCAGTGTTATTGTAATTTATTATTATTCTGTATTATCTCCTCTATCTCAGTGGAATCAAAGTTTTAATACCACTGGTGAAGGTATCCGTAAAAGCTCTTAAACCTAGGTAATTTGTTTCATCTGATTTACACGTTTTACATATTGTGCATTTAATAATGAGTAAAGTAGCTAGGCCAATAATAAGCCAGTACAATACAGACAAAAGAGAACGCTGATTTAAGGTCATTGTGTCAAACGCAGGAAAATGCTGTTTATAGCATGTCAGGAATGGCTTTACAACTAGCACTAATTACTGAGAAAAAAGTCAAAACATCAGCTTTAAGGAAGGACACTTTTCAGTGCAAGATCAAAGCCATGTCTCTACAGAATAGCAAAGCTGTTTAATTGCACTGAAGTGCTAATTGGATTTTGAGGTGCTTTCATGTGTTTCCCCCAATTAGCCAGTCATCCCTGACCAAATCCACCTAAGACGAGATTCTGAGTTTTAAAACTCTTGTCTGCACAGTTGCAACTGGGGGTACCTGTGTAAAAGCAGTAGTGCTTATTTTTATGTAAATTGAGGTCTTTCAGGTCATATTACTAGGCTTGCAGGGATGAATAAATAAGGAGCAAAGCAACCCCACACTGTGTGGTAAACAATTACTTAGATATTCAGTCGTCTTTATATCAGTGCAAGGAAACAGAAAAGCTACAGCTAACCATCTTTTTTTGTTACTTAGTTCATCAGTACACAGTGTTTAAAGAGAGCTTTTGATGCCTGAGGAAAGACTTGTCTTCAGAGGCTTTATCTGTGCTCTGTATTTTTGTTAATTAGAAAGAATAATTTACTTTTAATGTTTTTTAGGTAAAATTTGCAGTCTTTTCCTAACTTTTTAAATAATTTAATTTGTGGTTTTCATATTTGTAGAAATTACTGCAATAATTTTTTCACTACCCTTATTTATGAGTTTAATTAACATCCTACACATTTATAAAGCACAAAAAGTCAAGATAGTGGTGACAGTTGATAAAACCTATACAATTTCAGAAAAAGCTATTATTTGTCAGTAGTTGAACTATGACAAATACTCATAAGCCATGATCTCTTGAGGCAAAATATAGATGCACTATTTTGCTAACATGATTTTTTCTACGTTTTTGAGAGTCTTACATCTTCCCCCTCAAAATGCTTAGACAACTTGCTGTCATCCAATCACTGTAGTGGGATCCTGAGGAAGCAGATAATTTTCATCCTGATGGAAGAGAGGCACAGAGAAGAGTTGCCTACATAGGAATGTAGTGAAGCCCTACAAGGGCTTCATGCATCCTTCAAGAACTCTGAAGTCTCATGAGAAACTGATCACAAAAGTTCTATTGAGATTTTCCCTGATAGAGGAAAAGGACTTGTGTAAAGGAGACTCCACCCAGATGACCGAGCTCCTGTCATGCATTGTGGTGGTGAGATTCATCACAAGGCCACTCTGCAAGTTACTTGACCTGAATCCTGAGCATTTCACACTCTATAGCCCTGCTCTTGTAGTCACAGTGTTGTGAGTGAACGTGTCTTCCTCCCTGTGTGCCACAGAGCCACTGGATGAGTCCACTGGGTTTTGTACTTCCTTAGAATGTTTTTCTCATCTGTTAATTAATCATACCATATCTGGACTATTTGTTTGTGAAGTGGAGTAATTATGGGAAGGTAAGGTGGGGAGATCTGTAGTCTGGAGCATCCTTTAGATGCAGGAGGGAACTTGCATGCCAACCAATGTGCTTGCAATGTCTGCATTTTGAGACCCTATACAGAAAGGACTGAAGATTCATGGAATCAGAAGAGTGAGTAGGAACCCTCGTGATTCTGTGACATGTGGATAAGAGGAAAATATTTGAATTTGGTGACAAGTGTCCTAGTTCCTCCACTGTAGTTTGCAGTGAAACTTACAACACTTTAAGCATGTGATTTATCTCAAACATGCACAGATATACTATCATATAAATGATATTATATACTATCATATGAATGCAGAGTTTTTCTCTCAAACAATGATATTTATTATTGCTGTTGGTTACATGGTAAATTTCAGGGCTTACTATTATTCTGATAGTTCTTTGAAATTGAAGGACTTGATGGAGCAAACATCCTTGACATGCTGTACACTTGACATTTTATTGTGATTAAGGTCTTCCACACCAGGCTCCCATAATTCAAGAGGCAACTAAAGCAGCAGATCTGTCATGGTGATTTCAAGATGCTTTTTTTCTATCAGAGCATTGCAATAGAAAATATTTTTGATTGGTCATTTGAATAATTGCTTGACTTTAAAAGAATATATAGTTCCCTTGAAACAATTTACTTTAAAGTTTTTGAGTTGAGTCTGAATTTGAGAAACATTTGTTGCTTTTAGAAATTGTTAATTTCACTTTGTGAGACCTAGTTTCATTGGTTCTTGACTGTGAGAAGACACTCAACAGAGAACACCACTAGAATTAATTGTGTGGGACATGCATGCAGAATACATATTTGCACATGAAGTGTTCTTTAGTTATAGTTTATTTTTATTGCACTCAGACAAAAAACTACCATGCTAATTAAAAGTTAGAATTTCAGGTCCTTAAGTACATCGTTTTCTTACCAGACCAATAGGCCAATAAATCTTGCGTCTAAGAATAACTAGGATCACATGCTTCACAAGATGTAAAAAGGAATTAAGATATCTGTAGAGGAAGGTTAATTCTAACCCTAGCCTGCTACCAGTCAGGTTATAGCATTTTCTAGTAAGTTGTGACATGATGAATTAAATGCTATACTGTAATGCTAACATAGTCCAATTGTTTACATGAGAATTTAAAATTTTGTATTTATAATGAAATTCAAATAATGTCACTGCTTACTCTTTTGAGAGTATTTAACAAAATATTTAGAGTATGCACTGAAGCTGTGTAAATGGTACTGTTACTAAATTTACCATTTCATTACTTTTTTATTTTATCAGCCTACAATTTCTGTTACTTTACATTAACAGGAAGCTGTTAGAGTCTAAGTTTTAGTACACTGTTCATTTCTAATTGTAGCAGTACATTCTGTGCCTTTTTCTAATGCAGTCTAAAATTCTTTTTGCTTTAAGACAAAATATGCTCCAAATATATGCATATCTGGATCTGACAGTATGAACTGTACTCATGCCACATGATGTATGGATATTTTTACCCTTTTTAAAGGACTTACAAAGATCAAGTATCACAAAAACAGTAAATACATTATAAGCTTTCAAGAAAAAGCTTGTCTCATTTTGCTTTTATTTACTGTTGAATTGTTCATCTTTTAATAAACAGGTCTTATATTGACTCAGCTGTTGGCCAAGTCTCAGTTGAGACTGGCAGCAATTAAGTACCTGTGATTTAGTGAGTTAAGTTTATTTGTTAAATAACTTAGATGCAGAATTGAAAAATCTCAGTATTAAGAAGAGATAATTTCAAATACAGCTGGGACAGTAGACATACATTTTGTACTTAATGCTTATTCTCTCTTTCACATGTAAACAGTTAGTATTTTGTTATTCCACAATATATACTTCGCACCACAGCTTTTACGTCTGCTAATGTATTGGAGTTTATTCACTGTCAGTCCCTGGGTTCAGTCAGAAACTGTGTCCTTGTATGACCTTGGTCACTGGCATTTTCATCCTTCTTTGGTGTTCAAAAACATATTTTTGTAGGCAACTTGAAAAGCACCATCTTAACAGGAGCTGTAGTGTTTGGGAAAAATTCTTTCTAAAGTCTATGAAAAAAAGTTAGGTCAATTTGCATTAAAAAACTGAAGTATTCCACTCCTTTATGCTTTTCTCTTTCTTAAATGATCCGGGTTTTCACAGTGTCTGTGTGAACATCATTACCATATTGCTCTCAACACTTCAGATGCTGCTGGGATCTGAGCATAGAGAATTACAATGGAGGATAAGGGTGCTTTGCAACTCGAACAGCTTTTGTTTGAAAGGCCCTCAGGATGAGCATCTACTTTTTTGTTTTAAGTTCCATGAGGTCATGATCCTTTTCAGTTTTCATCTCTCTATCCTATGTGCTAAAGGACTAGAAGGGATTGGAAGGCCAGGCCATTCTAAGCATTCCTTACACAGTTTTTCTTATTCTGAAGAAGTTAAAGTTGGCTACCACCATTTTTTACATACATACACACACACACACACATATACATACATATATGTATGTATGTGTGTGTTTATGTATGTATATGTATACATATACATTAAAATAATTAATATATTTTGAATCTGAATGTATCATAGAGTCATCGAATGGTTTGGATTGGAAGGGACCTTGAAGAACCACCCTCTCACCATGGTACACTTTTGACTTGACCAGGTTGTCCAGACACTCATCCAACCTGGCCTTGAGCACTGCTGGGGTGAGGCATCCGCGGCTTCTCTGGCCAACCTGTGCCAGGGTCTTGCCTCTATCTCACCACTATCCTAGAGTTCATATGACTCTTGAAGAACATCTTTGTAATAGTAGTTATAGAGGAAACTCAAGAGTACAGATCTGAATATTATCTTCAGAAAATTAAGCTTACTTTCAACGAAAGCCACAGATGATACTCTATCACTAAGAAGCAATTTTTTTTTTTAATAATAAATTACAGTTTTCTGACAAGTTGGAGCATTTTTCATGGAGAAGAGCTGTTAGTGACACTTTCTAAAGTGCTGCAACATTTTACTAATTTAAAAAAGTCTGCCTCAGATCGATTGTGACCTTATCAATAGGATGGTCTCATTCATCTCCTGTGCCGGCTGCTGTCGCGTTGCACACTAATGGCTTTCAGCTGCAGCTATTCCTTTTAGGAAATTCAGCACTTTGTAATGCTTTCAAGTTCTTTAGAGGAGGTGAAGCACTGTTGGTGGCTTGGCTCAAGACAATGATTTTCACTATTGCATTCCTCAGTTGTATCATATGAAAACGTAACATACTAAATCATTAATTACTTGACAGTAAGTATTTTCTTTAGGATGGGTAAGAAAAATATGGTAAATATCTAACTTTTTTCTATTCAATAAGTAATAATATCAATAATGTACTACAAATAGTTTTCTAGCTGTAGGGGATAATGTGTTTTATAGCTGTGACTGGTTGGCTTTCTTTGTTAGATACCTGTTTTCAATTCCTTTGCAACTTGATCATACTTTTGGGAATAATTTCTCTGTGGGAGATACATATTTTAGTTTAGCCTTCTGAAAAGTATTTGTTTAAGCAGTACAGCAGTTTTCAAGAATTAAATTAGGTTGTTTTGTCCACATTAACCATTAATGAAATAATTTTGTTGAGTAGTTGTCATGACTTTGAAATTACATGAAGTTTGAAGTCAGGGTCATACTAGTGTAATTGGTCTCCTTGTAAAATTCATCCACATGTGCCTAAATTATAAAAACACACGTTTGCATATATTCAGGGAATACTTGTCGGAGATTGGCAGTGCTTAGTCTGTAGTGGGTATTATGTCTCCCTTCACAGTTCTCCATTTAAATTGTCTGGAAAAAAGGCACAGGCCTTTAAGGACTCTCCGCTGCTATTGGCAACTATGAAGTAACCAACCATTTGTCCAGCGGGGGATACCAGCAAAGAAAATATTTCCTGTGCACCATGCACCCCTCCATCCAGCACTCTGGATACTGCCAAGTCAAAATGAAAGAGATTGTTAAGAATGAGCAGGAATGATCAGAGACATTCAAAATGTATGTCAAAGGAGAAGGAAGGCATGCAAACAGATCTTGGGAGAAAAGCAGAAAGTTGTTGCTGGAAACAGATGAGGATGAAATCAAAGTGAAGGGTAGGTGTTAGAGCCACAAAGAAGAAGGCAACAGTTCAAAAAGTTTGAAAAAGGCTGAAAAATGTTTGGAAATATGAATCAGGAGTTGGTC
>JANRMJ010000081.1:5059990-5071857 GCA_025584955.1 Alethe diademata
TGTAATTTTTTAAAAAACATTCTTGAAAACAGCCAGGAGTGTGGAAGCATTTCCAACTGTTGCACTGTAGTGCAATATAACATTAATTACTGTCATGCTACTTAACACCTACAGGTATTTCAAATGCACAGTGAGAACAACAGTAAAAATACAAGCAAGTCTTCAAATTATGTAGGTTTAAAAGTGAAACATATGGCTATTTCCTAGAAGATATGTTACTAGTAATGTAGCATATGGGTGTCCATATGGAAAGGATTGTACTGCCAGTACTGTAGAGATTAAACTAACATATCACTACTAAGGAGATAGGAAAATGTGTCTCAGTCACTTGCTGATTATTAGCGTTGGTAATGCAATTTTTTGGTTTTGTTTATTTTTTTAAAGCTGCCGGGTAGGCAGGTTGATTATTTGTAAATGCATAGCTTATAAAATTGTGAAACATTGCTATAGAGTATTTGAATAAATTCAAAAGCTGTATCTAATCCAACTCACTGCATTTCTGTAGGACTGTATTTACTGTACATCACATCAAAAACCGTATCTGTTTACATTCATTAAAATAAAGTGATTCAATCTACAGTGACTCAGTTATTCTCCAAGGCTATGTTTCTTAAGTCACTCATGAAGTTTTTTCATTTATTATGTTCTTTCACTGAGAGGGTTCCAGTGGGGCATTTGTCTACTCCCCCATTTTTATACCTGGCAAATAACCAATCCTCTCACAAAATGTTTTTCTCCACCTTTTTTATTTCCTTCTTAGTTCAGACTGCACTAAGAAGGAAAGCACTTGTCTTCTTGCTATTGTCTGTTGGTGACATCTGAAGCAGAAGGGTTTTCCTCTATGTGGACTTGGGCCATTAGGAGAAAAAATCCAGGCTGCTCTGACACTGCACTCTTCCAGAAACATGAGCACTTCCCAGCAGCATCTGGTCCATCTTTGAGTTTAAAAATTCCTGAAGGCTTAAATCTGTATGGTTGCTGTTATATTTGATCCATCACTGACAGTAGGTGCTTCATAAAGAAGTGGTGGTCAGGTACAACACCATTGTACTCATGCCTAGGATGGATATTTTCCAGCATAAACACTTCACTCAGTGATTAGTTGGCAGTTGGGCTGATTTAGAGATTATTCATGTTTGTGCCTGTTTTTCTTGTAGGCAACTAGGGATATTAGTGATGGTGGCAAAAATCAAGTTTACTAGCAGAACTTTGTAGCAGTTTCATCAAAGGTCTGTATCAGATATTTTTATCAGCTTTTTTAAGGTTTTCAGTAATGGAAGTCATTTTAAAGTAAAGTCATTTTGGGAAAAAACATTCATAGGATCCAAGGTGTGTTTGAAGGTATTCGTGCAGGTGAGGCAAAGAAAAAGTGTCATATTCCAGTCTGATGGTGTTAGTTTGTGCCCAGTACAGAACACTAAGCCCCAAGCATTCTGTAGCATTTGTTTCTTTTTTTAAAGCTGTGTAAATGGGTTATGTATTCATCAGAGATGTATATCTGCAGTAACTTTCTAGACAATACCTACATGTAGCAATTCAAACAGTTACGTTTTTGTGGCATGCTAGCAAAACACCAGTCATGCAAAACATGCACGCCATGCTTGTCCTATAGTGGTTCATACAAAGTCTACACTAAGATCAATGACAGTGTGAAATATGCTGAGTAGACTTTGAGTTTGAAGTGATTAACACTCTCTAAATGACAATAATATAAACATAAAAATAATTCTATGAAAGAATCTTAAGTTACGATTCTCCTTTGCTTCTTTTATAAAAACCCAATCTTAGGTGTTTAAACGTGCAAGCTTTTTATTGCACATTGATTCAGATGCATCACAAGCAATTGTCGTATTTTAGTCGTGAATTTTGCTGATTTTAAACGAAATAAATTATACTTGCAAAAATTACACTTTAGTATTAAAGTATGGCATTGCTATGTTACGACCATTCCCATATGTTACAACTATATGCAAATAACAGCAATTTCCATAGAAAATATGTAAGTAAGTTAAATTTGCTAATTGTTCAATTGCCTTCCATATTTAGTCAGATAGTGTGGAGTTCACCTCAGCTTTTGGTAGCCATGAGTAAGTCATCTGTACCTATTCAGCTGGTGCTGGTGAGGAGCAAGACCTGTGGTTCACAAGAATGATTATCTTTTTCAGACATTACCAGAAGTACCTCTCCACTGAGTTGACTACAGAGCTTAGTTACACAAATAGCGAAGATGAGGCTTCTCACTTTACATGACTAAAATTAGATGAGATTAATCCATCCTTAATTTCATTCTTAATTGTATTATTATATCTTTAAAGAGAGAGTATGGCTTTATGTTGGCACACAGTTCATAACACATAACACACATTTAACTGTGAAAAAGACCTGATGACATCAGAAGCAAATAAAGTCCTTTCTTTCAAACGTAGTAATATCAGTGGTATTTGAGATTAAACTTAATCTTGCACTTAGTTGCCTGCTAATTTGAAAACAGTTTACCACAGTTAGCAAGGAATACTGGGTTGATTAGCTAAAAATAGAGTTGCTTGATAAAATACCACTTAAAATACAAAGCCCCTCTTTAAAATCACATTTTGAAGTTGCAGATATATTTTTCTGTATCCTATTAAATCATCAACATATCCTGCTGTATTTTCACATATTTTTTAAAGTACTGAAATACAGCAGTTCAGAGTTTTCTTTAGGAAGTTTTGACTACAATTGATTCTTTCATTCTCCTAAAAGTTGAGAGTCAATACAAGATCTAGTTCATTTGGGAATACATTATTAAATGTCTCTAAATGTGTCAGTTTCAAGCTTATGCAGTCTCTAACTTAGTTGTGCATTGCTTTATGTCTTGGTGAGAAACCTAATTTTGGATGCCTAAAATTAGACTAGCAGAGATTGAGCAAGTAGTAATGGTGATGATCTCACATGTCAGGGGAGGGATTTAGACATATATCCCACACAGAACATCTTAGCTAATTTGTCTAGCAGGATTGATGTCAGGAAGGGAAAAACATTTTTAAACAGGTTTTTAGCTGGAATCATGAATCATGAGTGCCATTATGCTTCAAGGAACAAGAGAAAATTCTGCAAAATCAGAAGGAAAAGGCAGAAAGTAGTCTGGTGGAAGTGTCATGTACAACTCTGCCAGCTGCAGTGAGTTTAGATTAGGATTAATGGGAATGAAAGCCTGTCTGCTGTAGCTACTCTATTCTAGTAGTTGTAAATTCTTTTAAAATATTGAGCTAAGAGAGTTAAGAATCATAAAGTTGAAAGTGGATATGGATTTGTGCAGTTGCCTTGAGCGGCTGTAGATGCTCTGATCATCACAGATTCTGCTCACGTGCCCAGGAGGGAGAACAGGTGTGTATATGCTAGCACAGAGTGGGACATTCTCACCTCTGGGCTGCATGCGCTGCCCAGCCAGGAGGTGTGGAGGGCCTGCCCTGCACCTCTCTGCAGATCCACGCCTCTCAAGACTACCAAGAATGAGTCAGTATGAAAGTTGGCTTAAAGGAGTGCAGTGATTATTGTTTTGATGGGCAGGAGAAAATTGATCTTGATACCTTTTGCCACTGGTCATCCCTCTTGTGAGGTTCATGTTAAAATAGATGTGATGAGGCTGCCACACATAGGTACCAGGAAATTCCAAGACTGACTGAATTGATAAAAAAGTGATAAACCTTTTTGAATACTGCACCAGTATTTTTTGTCTTTGTTTTTAATGTGTTAAACAGATATTTTAGTTTTCATTCTGAAAGCAGACTTTTTTAAATGCCATGATAGAATGGTACTTCTGTTATATTTTATTTTATACCGTGACCACGTTTCCTCACTCCTTAACTATGGATTTTGGATTTTGGTGGGTTTTGGGTTGGTTTTTTTTTATTTCCTCCTTTTTCTGCTGGTCCCACAAAATCTTCTGGCATCTGAAATTAGTCTTGATTCTACTGTACCTCCTCCCACATGCTGGTTACATAGCCTATGTATCCTTTAACATCAAAGCAGTACCCAGGTGGAAGCCAGGACAAATTTCAGTTTCCTGCTTTGCTTCTCTGCCTTGGGGATTTAAACCTTGTCCGTATGAGACTGTAACACTGTTTTAATTAAAATGTTTTAAAGTCAATATAGTTAAATCTGTTCAAACTCCTTATACAGAAGCACTTAAACCTGCTTAACCTTTGCTAGAATTCGTTTAGCTAACATTGATAAATTGCTGAAGTAAGCTAAATTAATTTAAGTGAGGTCTTAGCTAGGATAAGTGCATTTACATTAGATGTTTGCACCAGTTTAACTGGATTTAAAATCAATCAGTTTAGTTAAATCAATGCATTTTCCTTGTGTAGGCATGACCTTAGTTAAATAATTTTGTTGTATGCGGCATGGGTCTTAAGAAAAAAAAAAAAAAAAAACACAAAACAGTTCCAACTCCAGAGTATGTGTTTTTGTTTGAAGATTTCAGTAGGTAGTTGAGCTGATGATAGGTTTCTGATATCTTTAAATCAGGCTTAAGATTCCTTTTTTGGAGACAGGAAAGTAGTCACCCTTTCGAAATTGAGAGATCTAGAGTCTCTGCCAGCCGACATAACTTCTCAGTGTTTCAACCATGATTAGGGTGCGCAAAATAACAAATAAGTAAACTTAACTACTTGGTTCAGAATCAAAAATATGCTTCTGGAATAATCTTCCCAAAAGAATCTGTTCAGTTTATTAAATGAAACTCACTGCTCTTTCACTGTTATCAGTGGATTTACTGATAGTAAATGTAATGTAATGTAATGTAATGCATATAATATGAAATCCTTGATATTTGGCCTAAATGTAAATTCTGAAAGCTGCTCCAAAGAAAATGATTGCTGAAATTATTATTAAAAATTTTTCAACATTTCTGCATTCTGGTTGAGTATGAATTCATAGAGAGCTTGGTATCTAGAGTCCAAACGTCTAATGTCCTTCGATGTCCAAAAATAAATCTCAGATATCTGAGGAATAAAAGCTGATGTCATGTATGAATTTTGTTCCTTTCTGAGATGTAACACTTGATTAAAGTGTAACACTTAACTAAGTGTTGATGTACACCTTGCAACAATTAGAATTTTTAAATTGTGCTTGGGTTAAGGTCACACTCTTTGGACTGAACAGAGAAAAGCTGAAATGGAAATCTAATTCAGTTTTTGGTGGGTTTTTTTTGTTGTTGTTTTTTTAGTTTGTTTACTTGTTTGCTGTTTTGGGGTTTTTTTGTTGGTTTTTTGTTTGGTTAGTTTGTTTTATGGGGTTTTTGTTTTTTTAGTTTGTTTTTTCTTCGGGAGTTTCTTTAGGTTTTTTTTGAAAGTACTTTGGGTAGTAGCTAGGGAAACTGTACTCAGCTTTATTTTGTAATCCAAAAGTCAAACAGTGTACAGTAAGCAGGGAAATTAATTTATATTTTCTTATGTTCTGTCCCCTAAGACTCAATTAACAAGCATCTAGCTTGTTTGCGGGTTTGTTTTTTTTTTGCTGGGAAGTGAAGTAGTTTTGATCTTTCAAGTCAGAGGCTTGACTGCTTTCACTTTACATGCCAGAAAATTAAATTTAAATTGTGGCTTTAACAAGAATATTTATAGTATATATGCCTTGCATAATATGATTACATATGTTCCTTATCATCCACCTATATACTTGTCAGTATTCCTGAACAAAGCAGGTCCTAGGCTCCTGTGATTCCCAAAATAAAAAGGCAATACATTTTCCAGACGACCTTATGCAAGGGGATTAGAATTTTACATTTTGTTTTCTCATCTCATGAACTACCACCTGCAGAAAGGAAACAAGACATAAATCATCTTTTATCAGGAAAAACACCAAGGTCTTGATCACCTTAGGAACAGTGTAATATTTTCCTGAGATAAAGGTTTATATATTTATCTTTATAGATTTCAAAATAGATCTGTAATGCTGTCATATTATAAGTCATGCCAAATTACTGTCCTCTTTCAAATGTCTATTAGTGTAATGAATTTTCCATTCTATGATTCTTCTTAATGGGCTCTGGATGGTCTGTGATACATGCTGGGTACTGGGCTTCTGCCCAGTAAGGCTTGAAATCTGAGCTATTACATGCATGATCCATCTCTCTTTGTGTTCAGCAGATGCACTTTGTCAGGACTTCTGTCTTCATATCAAAGTTCATGATGAGGAGTCTGCAGTACTTGTAATACATTTGTGCTGAATTCTGCACTCTTGAGTTCTTCTGGTGCTACCATGTTGAAATAGCCTTGGAAATGTTCCGGTGAAATTTTGCAGCTGTACATACGTTCATGGCATGATTGAGGAAAAAAAAAAATGAAGAGTGAGAGATCCTGGGCTCATCCAGTTTCATCACAAACATGCAGTTAGCATCTGATTCTTAACTTCTGATGTAAATTTCTGCAGTTTGTTGTGAAAGTTCAAGAACAGTTTGACATTTTGGCATACTCTGGCATGTTTGTCACAGACATTTTCCAGCTATTTAAATCAGCCTCTACCAAATACTCATTGTATATGTGTGGATGGTCACATGCAGCTCAGGACTCTTACTATGTACCTGTCCTATTATATCTACTTGCACTTAACAATCGTTTCAACTTTTTTTTTTTGTTTACTGTGTTTTTAGAGGGAATTTGAAGGCTGACCATTTGGCTATGTATGTGCTTCAAACTGTTAAAGCTGCTAGTAATGTATTATTTTGGTAAAAACTCCCAGCACATTACGTATTTTACATGTTCAAGATTGTTGCATATAAGAGTTAGCAGTGATAAATTGTTTCACATACAATTCCCAAATCCCTTTCTTTCCAAAAAAATGAAATAGAAAAATACGTTGCTTGGGTACAAAATGCCCAAACTTGTATCTTTTAAGTCCTCAGAGTGCTTGATATTTATAGCAAGGCTTCTTTTTACTGTTGATGTGGCAAAACTCACGGACAATATACAGAGAGAGAGAAGAGAGCGGGAGAGAGGGGAAAAGATTTTCCCTTTCACTGACAGTATTTTTTCCCTTTATTAGATGACCTGTGGATATATAAACCATAAAAGACTATGTTTGACAAAGCAAGGTTTGAATTATATCTAAAGATGTGCTGGATGTTCAGTATGCAGTTGTAGATATTTGCTGAATAAATTACCTTTTTGGAGAAATCAGTATGCAACTAACTAAAATGTAAAAGCACTCATCATAGAACTAGGAAAATATTGATATCTGTTCTTTTTGTAAGAAGTAATTCTAGATCAACAGTAAGTCTGTTAAAGGAAAGAGATCCTTTTTCTGAAAGCATGGGCTGTCCATCCAGCAGCTGCTGTCAACTTTTTTTAATGCATCTGACCAAAAAAACTGCAATGAATTTTTTAAGGCTTCTGACCTAAGTTCATTTTTAAAAATTAACATTTACTGGAGGAATAAAATTACTTTTCATTTAAAGACAGTGCCTGTGTCTACAGGTAAAATGAAATTTTATTTCTATTGTTTGAGAAGAGATCTCTAGTGAAAATTAAATCAACTTCCTGCTTGACATATCTAATCATAAACTAAAACTATTTTACATAAATACTGCATTAAAAAGTTTTAGAACCCTGAGTGGAACAGATTGCTACTGTATACCCACTTCACTGCAAAACTAGTCAAAGGTTCACTGAAAAGCTGGTCAAAGGATTCAGTTTCATTTCCCTTTTTAATCTCGGTAAAAGCTGTTCCTGAGATTTTGAACATGCACCACAGGCATCCTATTTTCCCATTATTCGCCTCTACATGCTTCTTCTCTTCACAAGACTTTATGATATGACCAGGTTTCCTACATCAGTGGTCAAAGAGAAACAATATATTTTCACACTGATTATTATTTAGAATCTCTTTTGTTATGGATGAGAGTATGTCCAAAGGCTGCTTTTTCCAGGACAACGCTAATGTTTTTAAATGGCCTCTGCAGGCAACCGGAACTTCAGATCTCTGAGAGTGACACATGCAGCCCTGAAATACTTTCTTTTCTGCACTTAAATGCCAAAGAAGGTCAGGGGAAAAAAAAACCTAGGTGGAAAAAGTGTAATTCATGCTGTTGTGTGGGAAGAGTGGTAGTGCTTGCAGAACAACTGCTCAGCTTTGAATTAAAAAAAGGTGTTTTATGATTCCTCTCTTCCCTTTCTGACACTCTGCAGCAAAACTTGGA
The DNA here is from genome assembly GCA_025584955.1 of Alethe diademata. NCBI lineage: Eukaryota > Metazoa > Chordata > Aves > Passeriformes > Muscicapidae > Alethe > Alethe diademata. Next base: position 5,068,170 of record JANRMJ010000081.1, read on the forward strand.
GTGACTGCATTGATTCCAAAGACACAGAAGTTATTAAAGAAAGACCAGGGAAGATCAGGAAATCCATACTTTGTTCCTTTCCCTGTCACAGATTTCATTAAGTTTTGGGAATTACGCTTAATTTGGCTTTTTCTTTTTTCCTGTCTGATAAAAACACCTTTTTTTGAAGTGGCTTTTAGATGGTATATTTTACCTATGATACTAATGCTACCAACCTTTGATCAAGAACATTTTACTCTAATCACATGATTACATTGGAACAGTGCTTCACAACCCTTACTATCACTGAAATCTCATTTTGGTGCATCACGAGAAAGTGTTCCCAGGTAGTCAAATGCTTTGGCAGTGCAGCACAGCACGTGATCTGCAGGCTCCTGTCATCTGCCCTAGTGCAAACATTAAATTTAGATATGGGTTGTCTTGTTTCTGTCTTCTGTGAGGGAATTGATAGAGTGAAAAAAATTCTAGAAACAGGAGAGTAGTGGAAATTTGTCATGGGATTAGTTATGTGCATCAAGCCTTTCAAGTCTGCCAAGACTTTTTATATTTTATCATTAAAAATAGAGATACATTTTTTTCGTATAAAGAGTATCACCAATGGCTCTATTGGCTTTAGGCACAGTATGTGATTCCAGATACACTGCATGTATTTCAGGAAGACCCTTGTATAAACTCCTTAGCTAACCTTGAAAAACAAGAGGTTTTTGAAGAGAGGTCAAAACAAATGCACTGTACAAAACCTTGAGGATTTGGTCCTTTGAAAATGAAGAAAATCTGCTTCAAAATTACATTTGTTATTTCTCTTTTTTAATATTTTCAGATCATAGCTATATTTGCTGGTATAATATATATAATATATACCTATATAATAGATATATTTGCTGGTATAGTAAATACTAGTATAGCAAATATTCAGATTAAGTTCATCATCTTTCCCAAGTTCAAAGATAGTTTTTAAATTCTGTAAAATCCCATTCAGTTTGTCCCCTTAGCAGAAAAAAAAAAAATCAATGAATACCGCAAATTAGTCAGATGAGGGTTTTTCTATTGTTCCTGGAAGCAGATTTCCAAAATCTTTCTAGTCAATATAAAGAGGACTTGATCCCATTATTTAAAAAAAAATCAGTGGCAACTTTATAGCTGACTGTTGGAGAGGTATTGACCCTGAACACAGCACTATTTTTGTGAAGTGATTTTCAGAACTCCATGCAATAGTTCATCAATTGAGAAAAAAAGCCTATAATCAAAACCTATGCACATACACAAGAGGGAAATCAGCTTCATCCTGATTCTTTGACATTTTCTTGCTTTTGAGTAGATATAAATAAAAGTGTGTGTGTCAGCTTTCTGGTAGTTACCCTGCAATCAGCTGGCCTAAAGAGACATTGCACAAGTTACATTTTTCATCTTTTTTTTTTTTTTCACTGAACATCACACTTGATCTTTTTCTTTCACTTTGTTTCTGTCTTTATCTACACATATTCATAAAATATGAAGGCTAAAAGACCAAAAACATAATTAAGGAAGAGTCAAGTTGACAAAAGAAGCTGTTGAAATTGATTGTAAATTATTATACTTATTTATCTATTATTAGTGCAACTATTTGACAACAATCTTCCAAGTTTGCAACTAGAGCGGTCAGATCAAAAAAACTATAAAAGAAAAAGAAAATATTATATAATATGATTGTGATTTTTTGATTCTGTGAAAACTGTTTTATAAAGGATATACCCATTCCCAATTTTGTTTAAATAGCTTACTTAATCTACATGTAGTTTGCATTCAGATTTTAGTTCCTTAGTAGGGAGAATTCTTATTTCAGCAGTATTCTGCATTACAAAGAAAACTGCATTGAAAAAAGAAACATTGAAAAAACAAAAAACTGCCTGTGGAGGTGTCTCATTTACAGTCAGACAAATATCACTACTAAGGAAAATATCAGTGTAATACTTCTTAATATATTTCACAATGAATTATATGTTTTACCTTTTTGTTCTTCAGTTATAGATGTACTAAGTCTTTTAAATTTTAAAATGCATTGTAAAATCTAAGATTTTAGTTTTGTATGTTGGAAGGTCTTGAAAAGCAGTCCATTCCAGGAAGAAATAAGCAAATTGTGCCCTTGTGATAGTTCACATCCCAAGTTGGTTTTTAAAAAGCCACTATTTTTCATAAATATTATCCATTAGCTTCTCTATTGGCCTACTTCCTATTCTTGATTCACCCAATTTGACATATTTCCAAGTGGACAAGTCCATATGTAATGTGTTCTACTGCAAGGTGCAAGGGTAAACTCTTTGTGTCCAATAAGCTTTTTGCAATTATTTCCACTGTCCTTTTGGAGATCACTTCAATGATAGTGGCTCTGAGTAGTGTTAAACCTCTACAGATGTGCCAGGCTTTAAAGTATTTTAAAGTTACGGTGTCTGACTTTACGGTGTTCTGAAAACTAAAGTTATCTCAGATTTTATTTTCTGTAACATTTTTTTTCAATTCCATTATTTGTTTGTCACAGTCCTTCACAAGTTACTTACCCAAGCTTTCAAATTTTCCTGGTTTAGGATTCTGTAGTGATCAGATACATATAAAACAGAGTAAGCAGTCTTTTAATGAAAGTGGTTGTTCAGGAAAAGAAATGTTGGGGTTTTGGTTTAAAAAAAGAAAGAAAGATATATATATATATATATATATACACACACACATATATATATTCTACTGGTCAGTAATGAGCAGTATTCTACAATCTGTCATGGGAATGCGAGAAACCTTCCTTCTGAGATAGTGCTTTAGAGAAAGGTAGTATTTAATGTAATTTAGTGCAGCCACAAAACGGTCCAGGTTCATGGTCATGAAAATCAACATAGTGCCATTGAAGTGAATGAAACTTCAGATTATGCAGGTTAGATCTTCCTGAATGAGGACTGATAATGCCTATTATGTTCTTTTGCTGCCATACTAAGTTACTGTTTTCAGTGCATCTGGGAATGGACTACAAGTGTGACTGAGAACAAAAATGTTTAACAAATGTGGAAGATTTCTCATGTTTTACTTGAAGCAAACTTCTCTTTGAGTAAAACTGTTCCTACCAGGCTCTAATGCTGAATGTAACCATTATTAGAAGTTATTTTGTAGTATACAATTTCTTCTTCCTCAGGAATAATCTTCACTTGTTGCTGACAGCTGAAACCATTGTCTGTCTATATCTGTAGATCTTCTTCTGGAAAATTTAATTTAAAATATCAGTGCTAGGAGAATTATAATTTTTGTCTCCCAAAGATAATGGTTAGAACAGAATGCCTTTACACACAAGTGCAAAATACTTAGACACTAGGATTTTGCTAGAAGTTCTTGAATCCCAGGGGAACACTGAAACTGATTCTGTCAGTTCCACTTGACCACATGTATGACTGCTGCTGCTGAAAGCCTTTAACTAAACAGAAATGGCCACTATTATCTCTGTAAGGTTGCATGAAGGAAATAGCAGTTTGTGAAATTATTTTACCTGATAGAGTCCTTAATGTGCTTATTGAACACTGCAATTTCTTAATAACATATTACCAAGACAGATAGATGATAGAGATAGAGAGATAGAGATAGAGATAGAGATAGAGATAGAGATAGATAGATAGAGATAGATAGAGATAGAGATAGAGACAGAGATAGATAGAGATAGAGATAGAGATAGAGA
>JANRMJ010000081.1:5073809-5092533 GCA_025584955.1 Alethe diademata
GATTCCTACAGTCTGAAAGAAAACCATCCCTTTTGGTTTTTCTGACACAGGAACTCATAGAGTTCCTAGTGAATCTGCGCAACTATTTCCACATCTTTAAAGCTGCAGTCAAATTTTCTAACGCTGACAGATTATGCTTTGGAGATTTGTTACACATTTAGACACTATGAACACCAAGTATGCCTCAGCAACAGGTTAATTGCCCTGAGAGGTGCTTGTTTCAGATACCTGGGATGTATGTGTAACTGGTCTGAACTGGTCAGCAGTTCACTTGAGATAGAGTGAGCTATTCTGACCATATAATTTCTGTAAGTTATCTCTGAAGTCTTACACTGTAGAACATATATTCCTTTAAGATATTGTTAAACAGAACTTATTAAAGACATTTTTAACCACATGACTACTTCCTAAAAGTAAGCAGCAAACTCAGCTTAATTAAAAACAATTAACATAAGCTTTAAATGGCTGAAGCTTCTTCAATACTGGTGTTTGGCATCTTTGAGATATTTAGAGAATTTTTTTCTAATGTCCAGATATTGGTTAACGTAGTAAATTAACTCTTCTTCTGGAGCTAATGCCATCCATTTTTCAAGGTCTTTCATTGATGGCCTTTAGTCAGTGAGGGAGATGCTTACATTTTGATTTATAATGGAATCCAAATAATCAAAGTCAAGTTTGCACTTTTTAGTGAGATCAAAATAGAAATTTCTTTCTAATCCAGGTGTATAATGGGTATATGGGCAGGGCTGCCTACACAGCTATTGAGTTAGACTGCATAAAAGTGATGATTTCCAGAAGAAGCACCAAGACAATTGATTTTGTAGCAGGCGATACTTAGTATTTGCTTGTAAAGCATTCTGTATATGAAAATTTTTCAGTTATTTTATGCTTTGAAATTATTAAGTAGAAGTAAACAGGCAGTAATTACATTTGGTGAGTAGGCTTCAATTTTTTTCCCATCTTAGGTCTCCACCCTGGTGTCATCATCTATTGAACTGAGACTTTATTAAGGCAATATGTCCTTCTTGAAGCTATGTCTTAGCCTGGTGTAAAATTCTGAATAAATTACTGCTGGCTGCTCCACTGGATTCTTTGTAAAACTTTTCAATGTATGCCCCAGAACATGCTCTAACATCTAAAAAATGTCTCGGTAGCTTTTAAGTTCCTTCCAAATGTTGATTTTACTGTAAGTCTTTGGTCTCTTGGTCATTTTACTGTATGAATTTGTTGCAGATTAATTTCTTTGGGCATATCCAGGCCTCTAAGTTCATTTTAGTTCAACAGCTAACTTGCAACAACCAGAATAGACAAAGATATTACAGTATCTCTTTCGAAAAGACTGTTGATTTCATTCAGTATCTCAGGATCCTGAACTTTAATCTCCCAAGGAACCATTGAATGTCTGCCTTTGTAAATGTAAAGTTCACATTTTTATCTATTAAGTCTTTTTAAAGGAGTGGATGTCTGTGGAAGGCATGAGAATAGGGAGTGTCCTCATTTATAGAAATTTTTAGAAATTTTCAGCCAAGTGATGAAACAAATTATTCTTTGGATGTATTATTAATCTTTTTAACATTTCGTTTGTACACTTCTATATGTGTGCATTTAGAAATTCCTGCTTTTTTAAATTTAAGCTTTTTTTATATGTAAAATGTTGTTTATTTGCTACTTTAAATGTGACAGTATTCACTTTTCTTTTAAATATACCTACCTCAGTGTAAAATATACATCATTGTAGCAATTCACACTAGTGGTGTTCAGCCTTCTTGATTTGTGGATCTCTACAAATTTTGTAATGGAAATATGGATATTCTACAAATATGTGTAGAGCACAAAGATGTGTATGCCGTATTTGAGTCCTCCATGAAGCTCTTCAAAGTATTGCATGTTCCTCCAGTCCACAGAAAAACTATTTGAAAATTACTGCATTATAATAACAAAAAGCTTGTCTATGTTCATTCTCTCTCAGCCAAGTCATGCAGTCATAAATTGAGTGGTATTATAGCACTTTGGGTTAATTTGTTGCTTCATTTGGAAAAAAAATATATAAAACTTTGCATTGTAAGTAATTTTTAATCAGATTTACAGTATAATTCTATTGAAACTCTCAATCATCTTGCCTCTACTACTTTCCGTCAGTGTTACGATGTTACTTATAGCTGTTAGAAAGACAAAGCGAAATTTTGCCTGGTAAAATTCAGATTTCTGTTTCTCATATACCAAGTCCAAAATTGCAACCAAGATCTTAGTTGATACAGAAAAAGATATATATTTAAACATGACTGGATGAATTAAACAATAGTCTGTTGCTTCTTGTACTATTTATCAACCTTTACACACGCCATCTGTTTATGACTGTTATGACTTGTCTCCTAATTCATTTACCATTCTTAAAATATCCACTATAATTTTTGGCAAGAGGACAAAATCTTTTGATTTTCTTAATTTTTTTTTTTGTTGGGAATAGGAGAAAAGATAGGTTTTATTTATATTGACACCCCAGAAGGTGTTTGTTTATTTAAAACAATTTTGCTTGCATAGAAAATGAAATTAATTCCTTGACAAAAAGGGACCATGTCGTAGTGATGTACCTGGAATTACAGTTTAAGACTAAATTCCTAACTTGAGATCTTAATGAGAGGTTTCATTAAAGGAGAATGAAATACATTAATTGTATGTGATAATGCCATTCTCCACTATAATCAGTCAGAAAAACAATTTCAAAAAAACCCAAGAAGATGCTTAAGTTTGGGCTTTTTTTCACTGAAACTGTTAAATGAAAGTTAAGTGTCTTCTTCCTAGCTTGCACTAAAGTTTGGAAGACTGTAGAAGAGGTCTTGCAGTTTGGGGATTTCATTTCTTGGAATTTCAGTCTTCTTAGGGGCTTTGGCAAGGACTTTGGTATAAAGTCTGTGCAACCTGGAAAGCAGAAGGGTAGAAAAACCGTGAGGTCTTCAAGCCTGCAGCTACCTTTGTTCTTTTCTTTTTCTTTGTTCTTTTCTTTTTCCTTACGTTCCATGTCATGGATCTGACATCCATTGAATAGGTCTAAGCCAGTAACGAGGGAGTTAAAAGTCCTCAACTTTCTTCTGCTTGCAGCATTTTGATGGCAAAAAATATTAGTGGGTAAATGAAGGTTATCAGCCATAGAGGGGGTGGTGTCTCCTATCACTAGTGAAACTTACAGGTGGTGTTCATTTATGAAAATTTTTCTGTCTGTTAATTTTTTTTCCTTTTTCTGCTCCATGATAAGGCTTGCTTTACTTCAGTTTCCTGAATTTTTCACATTGCCATTTTGTTGAGTGCAATGAAAGAGGATTATGGCTTTTGTTCAGGTTACAATTCTTAAAAGTACTTCACACAGCTCTAAAATACTAGCTTCCCAACAGCATTTTACTAATTTCCTGTGTGATTCTGCAACTTGACAAATCTCTGGACATAATGTGTTTGCCAAAGTAAATTAAAATGTACGTGTATGAATAATTTCTAATTATCCTAATTTTAGTGCCATTTGCATTGGAAATAAATCAGTAGTTAATAGTATAAGATAATTCTTTTTTTGTGTTTGAGTCCATGTTGAATTTTACTGTTCAGTTTACAGAGGAATCATATAGTTTTCATAATTGCTTAATAGAGTAGGAGTTATGATGCTCTTGAGCATGACTCCAAGCAACAAATGGGCTGAAAGAAACAAGGAAAGTAACAGACAGAATTGACAGAAAATATTTTAGGTGGAGAGGCTTCAGAAAGCTGGAAGAGGAGTTATCACATGTAGACTTAACAGAAGATTCAGTTATGTAGCAGTGTCCTGACTAATATCCTAGCTAATAGTGGGTTTTACAGGATAGTTTCTATACAGCATCATATTTTTTATGCAACCAAAAAGGTTTTAAGTAGAAGGGATAGAGGTTTACAGTCATAAGCACAGAGTTCTGGCACAGGTACAGTTTTGAATGAAAAGAAATTCAAGCTTTCGGGGGTTTTTTGTTTTTGTTTTTTTTTTTTAACAATTGCTGTCAATATGATTGAAGACAGACATACTGAGGTAAAAAGCAATAACAACGAAATGTGGTGGAAGTCCATTTCAGCTTTGGGGATGTATTGTCTGCAATATAGTAGAACAAAAGTCATCCAGAATAAAAGCAGTGCTCATGGCTGAGGAAAACAGAGATACTGCAAGGATCTATTGCAAAGATCAAATTTTTTTTTTTACACTACATGCACAAAGGTGTGTTCACTGTTGAAATTTATCTGTAGCAGCACTGTTGATATTTCTGAGTAATGTTAATGAAATCTTGTGGCTAGCAGGGAGAGGGGAAAAATATACTTCCCTGGCAAAAGTTTGGTCTTCCTTTTCTCCTCTTTCTGTTGAAGAAAAATAAAACTGTTGAGTTCAAATGTCATCATACTGACCTGTTGGTTTTATCTCATTCGTGCCTGGTCATGGCTGGTGTGCATACAATTCCACTAAATAGTAATAGTGGAGTTTCAGTGTCACGATTCGGCTCCGCAGCCTTGGGACCAGACCAGCCAGGACTGGTGTGGTGAATAAAAAGGACGGGCACGATTGGGTTACCCAAAAAGTAAAACAGCTTTAATGACAAAACAACAAACAGCAGAAAGCAAATACGCAGTATAGGGTCAACCACACAAGGCCCCAGATGGGTAGGTTCAACAGTATATGTATGGTAGGTCTGGGGTTTAGTCTGAGGGCAGGGATCCAACCACAAACGGGGATTAGGAATATGCAAAATAATGTGGCAAATGACAACCAATCAGGGGAGAGAACTAGGAACATTCTAGAAGCACAACCTTATATGGGCAGGCCTTCTGACATATGGGTCCCATAGGTCTTCTCTGACTTTGCTCACCCTAGCCTGAACGTTAGTCCCTCTACCTACACGCCCGATTCCCATGGCCTTAAGTTGTTGCCTTCTGTGTAAGAAGGTGGGACTGTCCCACTGTCCATCCCAGTCATCTCCGTTCCTACATTTCAGCAGCCTAGAAATTAGTTACAAGTTTCGAAATAATTCACCAGCATATTTCCCACGTTGCCTTTATTAATGGAGACAATTGGAATTTTGTGACCTACATATTTTAATGAAGACTAGAACCCTGTCACCTGTACACCAAATCATTTGTAATTGAATGTAGAGCAGTACAGCCCCTGTAAAAGCTGTCAGAAGACAAGGCAAATAGGAGTGAATTTATCTGCTGAGATCATGTATCTGGAAATTTCAGTTAGTTTTGCTTTCATAGTCACCACTCTGCTAACACAACTGCTTAGCCTTCTGGATTATGAAACAGAAAATGATTCATCACGTTTTCTTCCTCATAAAATTCTAAAATTCATGCTGCTCAAAAGTATAAATAATATTGAAAGTAATTATTCTTCCAGCAGAAAGGAGCAAATTTGTTTCTTCAGCCTGTGTGACTGCTTACACATCAAGAGAAGACTTTGAAACTGCTGCAGATGTGCTACAGATAAATGTTTGCCACTCTCGAGTTTGGCTGTTTGGATCCTTTCCATAAGCTAAAATTTGCTTAATTTTTTTACCTGATAACAGAACAGAGTGCATTAGCATTCCCAGAAAGATTGTTTTTACTGAAAATAACACATTATTTCGCTTTAATTTTTACATTAAAAAAGGCACTCATTTATCTGAGCGATACCACTGCTGAAGCAAGGGACTTTCTCTGTGACAAAGGGTTTTCTGAAATACTCCAGTGCCAATCAAATAGATTTTTCTTCAGGTTTTAAGCTTTATTAATGAATGAGTAAAGGACACCTGACACTTCCAGTGGCTGTCTGACTTAAAATGTGTTTGTATGTGATTGTCACTAGCATTAGTAAGACAACTTTCACTTAAGTTTGCAAGCATGAGTTCATTAAATACATGTACATGTGGTGTCATTTGAACAATTGCAAGTAATTCAGACCCACAGTTTAGCAGGGGCTTTCTTCTTCCTCACAAGAATACTCATACACATTGCTTGTCATTTATGGCAAATACATATTTAATATTATTTTTAGACTGGCATAAAGAAAATTTAATACTTTGTGCATCAAAAATTGTTGCTGCCATTTGAGCACAAACTGCAATGAAAACAAATGGCTAACACACAAATAGACCTTATTATAGAACTGCGTAGCTCCCAGTATACAACTTTGGTTGACCTTATAATTGGTCTACTGGTTATATCCCAATTTGCAAGCAAACAGTGTCTTCTTTGTTATTGAGGCATTCTGCTTTTTGGAAAAGTAAACACCAAATTCAAAACTGGATAATTTTTTTAGCTTCTAAACTAATGTGGTCTGTATGCATACCAATTCTTTATCTAGCCCATTAAAACCTTCATTATTTCAGTTTTTAGTTTTCTTTTGACCAAGGTGTCCTCTCCTAAAGTTATTAGGTAACCTATCACATTCTTACACAGCCATATAAAAGGGAAAAAACTTCCATGTTTATTAAGGTGTTTACATTAAGGAACCGAAAGGAAAATTAAAGCCCACTAAGCAACTTAGATAAGCAGTTACTTTAGCATGGCTGTGCGTTTTTACTCTGTTGAAACCATATTTATATTTTAAATTTGGCATTTTCTTAATGTGTAGTACTAATAATTAGACATGTTCTACTCAGCATAACCACTTCTGTATTTTCTGATGCAGTTAGATTTTGTTAGAGAGAAAAGGTTTTACTGTGCTAAACTGCTTTGCTGTAGAGTTCCCAAGAAATGGCCTTTATTTTTAAGGGAATGGATTAGATGCCTGAATGTGAAGTACACTGGAGAAATACTTAATAAAACAAGTATTTTTCAAGCCCTTAGGAAATAGCATTTTTTGTTTGCATTTCGTCATGCTAATTGTTATTTAAAGAGTTTCTTAGGTGAATACTCTTGGCTCATGACATTTCGTTCTATTCATTATACAGGACAGCTAATTAATGCTGGAAGTGTTATTATTCAAAGAGAGACTGTGTAACCATTCAACTACAAACATCTTGGAGATCCACTTTAGTTGTCTATACTTGACACCTTACTCTTTAAGGAATTACAGATAATTTATGTTTTTTTCTCATCAAAACTCAGCTTTAGCTGTTACAGAAGAATAAACAACTTTCTTCAGATGTAAAACAAGGAGGATCTTCAAAATGAGTTCTCTGAAAGTATTTCTTTTGTTATTTTTCAAGCCAGCTTGTGATATGGAACCTTTTAAAATTATCTTCATTTTTCCCTGTCAGCTGTGCTCACTCTCAGCATCCAGTTATATTGATTTATGTGAACAACCTCACTTGCATTAGTCATAATGAAATTAGTGGCAAGTTACATCACTTTTCTCTGACTGTTTTTTCCAAAGCAGAGCAATATAACTGCTTTGGAATGTATTAAATGTTATGTTAACAGACACAGAATCCAGTGTTATAGTTAATTTGTGTTGAGCTGTGGAGTGATACATGCTGACAAAAACAGAAAATTGCAGAATTGAGGCTGACAAGCTGTTCTTCCCTGATTGCATACATTTGTTGCAGTGCATGCTGTATGTAACTTCATGCTGTGATTTGAGACCTAAGCAACAGTTGCCACAATAGGAAACAGTCAGAGCAGTCTGTCAGCCACTGTATCAAACCTTATTGTCCTTTTTGGTTACCTTTTAGATCTCTAAATGTACTTTCAGTAATATGCTTTAGCTCAGCAGTTTTAAGAAAAGCATTATATCAATTCCAGGCTTCGGTGAAGTAAAATAAATACATAATGCATACATAAATATTTATAAAAACATGTTTTTCAATCTTACTTTATTTTATTTTACTTTAAAAATCACAAGTAAGATCTTGACATAGCTTAAACTCTACTTTGACAAACATCTTTGTGATTCTACTAGAGATAACTGCACATCTGGAAGGGTAATGTAGACCTTGCATTAGCCCTCTTCTTGTGTTCTTCCATGGCTGCCCAGTCTTCTCTGCGTGTGAAGATTCATTTTCCTTGACAAAATAGAGCGCTTCCACATCTGCTGATCACTGCAAAGCCTTTAACAGCAAATGCTATTCCCAGAGCTGCCTTAAACACTCATCCACAAATGTACTCGGGCATAATTAGATAAGAAGTCTGCACAAGCTTAAGGTTGTAAAATAAATTACTATCACTGCTTGTGCTCATATCATCCTGGCTGTATCCTAGCTTCATACCCCCTCCTGCTCAACTGGATTTTCTCCCTTCGAGGTGGAAACGGAAACACTGTTGCCATTATACTTGAACTGTATGCGTTACTCTTAAAGTAATTGTCTCGTCTGATAACTGTCTTCAAAACTGTTGTTCCTGAAAGAACTTTGTTGTGTCATTACTGTAGCTGTCCATATACTGTATCTTTTGAACCACAGAATTGTCCCAGTTGGGAAAAACCTTCGAGATCATTGACTCCAACCTTTATGCCAACCATAACTGCCATGTCCGCAGCTAATCAAAGTCCCTGAGTTCCACCTCCAGAAATGGTGACACCACCAGTGCCCTGGGCAGCCTTTCCTGGTGATTTACAACACTTTTGGTGAAGAAAGTTTTCCCAGGATCAAATCTAAACTTCCCCTGCCTCAGCTTGATGCCATTTTCTCTCATCTTGTTACTTGTTACTTGGGAGAAAAGGATCCTCACCTGGCATCAGCCTCCACTCAGGAAATTGTAGAGAGTGGAAAAGCCTTCCTGAGCCTCCTTTCCTCCAGGCTGAGCACCCCCAGCTCCCTCAGCTGCTCCCTGTCATTCTTGGGCTCCAGACCCTTCCACACCTTCAGTGCCCTTCTCTGGACACCCTCCAGCACCTCAATGTCCTTCTTGTAGTGAGGGGCTCAAAATTGAGCACAGAATTTGAGGTGATGGCTGATTAGCTCTATGTCTTCAGTGAAACTTCCTAAATGTAGCAGTCATATTAGTGTTAGTTATATAGCTAACTGTTGGTTGTTGATGAAAGAGGGCAAAAGTAGTGTATGAAGACATTCCAAACAAAATTAAAGTATCTTAAAAGCAAGAAACAGTGAAAAGAGCAGTGATGGTTCACATGGATTGCTTTGTCTGAATGTTCTTTTTTTTAGACTCCTTTTTTAATACTATGAAAATGCCATAATGGTGCATCAGTCACATCACTAGGTAATATCAACTGTTGCTGCTCTTTTTCAGATTGCTTTTCTAATACAAGCCTAAGCATTTCTTCAGTATGTTTTAGACTAATTTTAACTTTTCTATTGCCATCTGAAGTTGAATAATTTCTTCCTTCTCTTTAAGGACCTCTTGAGCCCTCTCTTTGAAATCATAGCTTTCAAGCTGTGGTCCTCAAGAATGTGAGAAATAGATGTTAAACTGGTATTAAACACACAGGTCTTTTGTAGAGAAATTTGACAATCAGGATGTGTGATGCTTTATCAGATATATTGAGGGTTTGCATTGGTTTGTTTGTTCACATTTCTAGCAGTTAACTGCACAGCCAAAATGTTACAGATGTGCACATGGAAAGCGTTCTACTATGTTTGATGAAAACTTTTTTATTATTGTAATTTATTTAGGAGAAAAATAGTTTAAGGGGAAACATAATGTTCCAGAGACTGATATTCCAGAGCTATAAAAAGTTTTAATAAAGATGTTAATATTCTATCTTGTCAAATATTCATGTATTTTTTGGACTATACAGATATTCTACGTCTATATGTGTAGGAGTCTTTTCTTGTTTCACTTTTTAATTCTTTTTCTTTTGTCTTCATTTCTTTCCAAGTGTGTTATATTTTATAAGATCACTCACTTTCTGTTCTGCCTAGCCCTTTCAAACATAGCTGCCTTTTGGTAACATAACCCATAGTCTCTTGTAGTGCACAGCAATTTTTTCATTCTGTTCAGTGCTGTTCTGTAAAGCCCTTGCTCTGAGTTCCCAGGCATACCACTATGCAAGATTACACAACAACCCTAATCCTATTGCATGAACCCCAGTTTTCCAGTCTTCACTTACCATATTGCGAGAAGATTGAGTAAGGGGAGTAAGGATGAACTGACTAATACGAAAGTAACATATATAAAAATCATAGAAAAATATAGAAAAATAAATATGTGATTCTTGTTAATAATAACCTGTACTCTTAAAGCAGAAAACAGTAGATACTGTATCAATATCTTAAAGTGGCATTGGGTTTGTTTCTTGGATTTAAAAAGTACTGCATATTCATTGAAGTACATGAACAGCCTGTCTGGTGTAACACCTCGTGCTCTGTGATTTATTTGGTTGTATTGCCTCTTACATTTTGTGGAAGTATTGCCTTTTACTTTTTGTGTATTCCAACAAACAGTCAAATATCTAAGCTCTTGTTGGGTATGGAACAGTTATACATTAGGTGTTATACAATGGAATTCTAACTTTCAATAGCCGTTTTCTTCCACTTTTAGATTGTATACACAAAATTCTGTATTTTTAAACAGTTTATATCCTCTAGTAAGTATTTATTTGGCTCTTTTGTCTCAATTTGATTCAATTTTATGTACTGAAATTGTGTCTATTGTCCTCTACTTGCTGCTAAGCTTATCAAAACTTAGTTGTTACACTGAATCATGATTTAAGTAGTTATTGTTCTGCCATCAAACAGTGTGAAATTCTTTAGTGCGTGACAGAAGTAACATGCTGTCATGCATTTATTAGATGTTCTTCATCCTTCAGTCTTTTAATCTTTTTGATGTGTACCCTTTCAAATTGATGAATTTATGACTCCTCTTTAAAAGGGCAAAATGCATAATTCTGTTGTTCTTGAGGTTAGGACCTGTGTTTTCAACATTTTTTGTCTTTGGCAGAATGAGTACAGACCTCTGTCACAGATACCATCCTTTGTCTCAGCAGACCATGGAGCAGGCTTTTCAAATTCACTGCTTATTAATCAGAAGAATACAGTAGCTAGATTCCTTAGGAGAGAAAGACAAAGCTAAATGTACAAAAGGGTGTGTTCCCACATCATTTAGGATTACTTTCTGTCATTCTCCAAAGAGGTGCACTCTAATCTTGCCTGATCTCACAATTGAAACAGCTAAACCGTTAAATTCCCTCTCTGGGAAAGCATCTTCAGTCTCTGCCTCCTCTCTTACAATCCCATGTGACTGACAGCTAAAGTAAAATTCTTCTTTTTTGACAAAGAGTACCTCTACATCCTGATATTTTATTTCCTCTGTGAAATTTGGACTTGATGAACTTTAGTGATTGTAATATTTTGAATTATATGCCTGTACATATTACATATATACAATTATATTCATATTATTATCTAATAGCCTAAAATTGTATATTAATTAATATATCTTTACTAAGTGGTACAAAGTTATTTTTCTAGCTCCTGTCAGTTTGTCATCTTAAACTACTCCAGCAAAACATTCAGTGATCTTTACGTCTATCTCTATTTGCTCTTCTGCTTCTGTGACTGTATCTATAGCTCCTGGGGTACTTTAGGTATGGTTTTTTAGAACCATTCACAGAAGTTTAGGAGCACTGTATACACCAGTTATCCGAACAATTCAGGATTTCAAAACAGGTTATTTCTTTCCCATCTCTCAAGGTTAATGCATTGCACTTACCTCAGATCATTCAGGTTTACAGATCTGATTTTCGCTGTCCATCAATAGTGGTTGTTGCATCTGAAGCTACTGAGCTTCTGCATACAACAGCAGCTTGGAGTTACAGGTCTCAGAGGTTAGGTACGTGTTGTTTAAATAAGCCCAAGCCACACTATTTGTTTTAAAAAGAGAATACTTAAACTTCCTTGTTCCTGGTTAAAGGGGTTCCATTAATTTTTGGTGTCTTTGTTAACAGGACCCAAAAATAAAGTTTCTGTCTGTAGACTGGAGGAAGTCCATTTACAAGCCCATAGCACCACTTATCAATACTCTTCTGATGTGTAAAAAAAAAAAAAGCCATTATTTACATATTCCTGTCCACTGAGTCAGTTGTCTCATGACAAAAGCGATCAGATTGACAAGGCTTGGTTTGTACTTGCTACATCAGTGCTGCCTGTTCCCAGTCATCTTTCGGTTCTTAAGGTGTGGCTTCATGATTTTAATGGGGATTGAAGCCAGGCTTACTGCCTTCCACTGATAATCAGGCTGTGTGTGTGACAACGATGGAAATAACTTCAGTGCAAAATAACACAAAGTAAATGAGTTATGTTTTAGTGTCCCCAAGAAAGTGAAAATGGAGCTAGGGTATCACAGCTTGGTCCATAGGGGCTACTTTATCTTAAGACCTTGGGGTTAAAAGCAGCAACTCCAACCACTTTTGCAATCCACTTCTGAAATTGTTATTTTAAAATATTTTTATAAGAGGTCTGCAGTCAGGACAGAAGTAAATATGCTGCTTGCCTTTCAGTTTGTAGTACTAAGGTCTTTTTGTATATATGTATTGAAAATTTTGGGGGTGGGGGGGTTGCTTTGTTTGATTTGGTTTTTGCTCTTGGTGTGCATTGAGTAAAAGATACTGAAATGGCTGAGAAGAGCCATCCAGAGCTTATGTTCTGGATTAATAGATTTAATTTAGACTGCAGATGTATTTATGATTAATGCATTGTTGTCGATGTTGGATTTTTTCTTGAGAGACCTGTATAAAACACAACAAACCATTTTCTGTGACTGTCCATATGTTAGCTTTGTTCTTAGTGTGGACTTTTGGGGTAACTGGTAACATTACAGATAATTACAGGTAACAGGTAACAACATAATAGTTGTAACATTAGCAATAATTTTTAAAGATTATTCTTTTCTGTATTTTCAATTTAATTTATAGTTTAGGGCAAAGTTTTGCTTACATCTTAGAACAACAAGTTCCTTTTTACAAATGTTTATGATTTGTGCATACTTTTAGTCTCATCAAATAGCCAAGATAAAGAAATAAAGCAAGCAATAAGCTGAATTTTACCTGGGAAGTCATTGTCCTCTAAGTGCCATGTGTTTAATGGAGTTTTATCTGTTGGATTAAAATTGGTTAGCGATTGCCTGTTCTCTTTGTACTTTAATTAAGTTGGCATTGGGTACAGCAATTGGGTACTGTACCAACTTAATGCTAACCAAATACCACAACCAGACCACAGCCAAGTAGCTATGTACCAATTCTTTTTCTGAGTCTCAAAGAAAAGGTATTTACCTGTATTAAATACTACGTCTTCATGAGAGATGTCTGTCATCTTTCCTTTCATATGAGGTCTTTTCAGTCTTTAGGACTTTCTTGCCTTCAGGGTTTTCCTTACTGTCCTTTTGGTAACAAATACTTTCCACAATGTGATTTTATTTTCAAAACTTAAACCAGAAATACATAAATTTATGTGTTACCATTTTCAAACAGCTTTTTTTAAAAAAACTTACAGTGATATCACCAGTTGAGTGGTTTGTCACCATACTCCCAAATTAAGGTGAGAATATTATTTCAGAGAGATTTAACCAGATTTTCTAAACTCTTAGAGAAAAAAAGAGTTGCTCAAGGGGTACAGTATGTCTCCTTTTCATTTTCTTGAGGCAGCTGGTTAGATTGGTTTCCTGTTGTGGTCATGCTACTCTATCTTTCTGCATTTTGTTGCAGTCCCATCCTTCATTCTCAAGAAATGTTGCCCAAGCCACTTACGCACAAAGGTTCAACAGTGAAGTTATCACAGGAGACCTCAAGCAGCCTGAGGCAGATGAAGACAGTAGGGGAAAAACTAAATACACCAAAGTGTGTTAAACTGCAGGTTGGCCATGCTGAGATATGATACAGCATTCCACTGGGAAAACTTTTGAGGTTGAGCAACTTTGTTTCTAAACATCTCTGGGATTTACAAAAGAAGAAATATTTACTTGTTCACATACCTTACTGGGTACTATATATTGTGAGCACTTGCTATAAATATTAAAATACCAGTAGTGTAAAATATTTTTGAAATTAACACTGACCAATCTGCTTTTTGCATCACTTCTGTACCATAGGGAAAGGATTTGCTTGCTACCCTATATGTCTCTTACATGGATGTACTGTATGGGAATTTAGTTAGGGAATAAAGATTGACATTTGGTTATGAGAACAGTGAAGTTCAGGGCTATGTCCTGTTATGTTTTTACTTTAATTTCAAGGGAACTGCAATGAAAACCAGGAATGTACTTAAGTGCATGACTGTAGATGGAATTGGCTGAGTTTCCTCGTAGAAGGCCAGTTTTTGTACAGATTCTGTCTCTCTTGCTTTGCTATTTCTGGTGGCACTGAAATGCAGCCATTATGAGAAGTCTTGATTATAAAGGAATTAAAAACCATGTAATACTACCTGTCAACTGGACGTGCAAAAGCCTGAGCAGAATTAGAGTTTTTACCAGGAAACCAGCACAAACTGGAGCTTTGGGCTGATACGTCCATGGTAGCCTTTATTTGCTACAAGATGAACTACAGTGCTTCATGCATGATTTATGTCAGGAGACGATGAACAAACATTCACTTAGTCATAAAAATACCCTTACAATTTCTAAACAGAAATAAATCTATTGCATAAAAAATTGTATCAGGCAGTGAGTCTTTCATTTGAGGCAGAAGCAATATGAGTTGTGAGCTATGGTTCCTCTGCTGGATGAGGAAGGTAACGGGGAACTCAAGCAGGGATTTCTTCAACTGCTCTGCATGGTTGCAGCAGCTAAACACCTTTTGACACATGGAAATGGAATTAGGCATATACAGCCTCTCAGGACATAGCAGATTAGCTAAACTGCAGGACTCGTGTAATTTGCATGGCAGATGACCACCAACCCCATCAGTGCAGGGCTAAACATGCAGTTAGTATCATGGGCAAAATTATCAAACTGTTTTCTTATGGCATTAAGATTTGCTCTGGAGAATAAAATTTGGTTGCTCTAATACAAGTTTTTATGGGCATGCTTTTGTAAAGAAAAGCCTTTTTTATGAATAAGCAATATTTAATCTGTATTATAGGGACCTGTTAAGGTTTCCATTTGTAGACAGAATAATATATTGAAGTCAGTTGGCAGTGTATTCTCTATATTCAACAGTATTTTACAATTGCCAACTGTTTGTAATTGCATGCTAATTTTCAAGTTCTTTTCCACAAATCACTGGAAATTAAATATCAAACAAATTTTGGTGACTGATAAAACTTCAGTGCATTCAGATGTTTATAATTTACCTGCATGATTATTATCTTTCTCTTTTGTTTCTAATTCAATAAAACAACGTAAATAAACAGATAGAAAATACTTTTTAGGTTGTCTATTTTTGTTCTATCTTGTAGAACATTTTCTTCTCTCTCCAAAGCTTTGTTCACTCATATTTTAAATAACTCCAGCAGATGAGAGTAACTCAGTAACACCAACAACAGCAGAAGATTATTTCAAACTGAACTGTTACATCATTTTTTTAACACCTGAATGTTTTGGTTTCTTTGATAATTTCATTTTTATTACGTCTGCTTATTGCAGTTTTAAGTCTCATAAAATTCTAAAGTTGTTTTTGCAAATTAGGCTCCCCAGGAGTTAGTAGAGAATTGTCAAAACCACCTTAAAAGCTTTTGGCTATAAAATAAATTAGAAGATAATACAATATGTTCTCTTGTATAATTTATTTACATTTTATATAGGTATTAGTAGATAAATAATTATTGTATCTATATATTGCATAATGTATACATATAAAAATAAAAATATAAGAGAAAGTTCTGTAAGAGGACTATTTCTTGGTAATCCTTGGTTGACTGATTGATTTCTGCTCTGTTTAAAACCCTTAGAGAGATTGGGAATTTTAAATTCTAATTCTTGCACATTTAAGTGCTTTTGACATTTAATGAAAAAAAAAAAGAAATAAATAAATGCAAAAATTATTTTTGCTTGAATGCATGTATGTCTATAATGCCCTTGTGTAAGGATGATATCAATCATAATTAATTTTTAAAAGCATATTTGTCCAGGCCTCACTGAAGACTGACCAAATGCAGTGCCTTGTAGATTTGCATTTTAGGTAATAACAGGAAGAAAACAGGAACACAGTTAAGCCTTACAGAAATTTGTTTTCAGTTAAATTGAAATAGGATTTATTGATTAAGTACTCTACGGTGCATGTAGCACTCTACAGTGTGGTAGGTGCATGTCATTTAAAAATATTTTTAATTGGACATAATTGTGTTCAATACACCAGATTTCCAAACTGTTGTATTTGGTAATATTATGCAAAACCTGGGTATTTGTTTCCAGATATAAAAATAACTTCAAATTGAATTAAAAGTAGACCAGATATAAGTTGCTTGTACCAGAGATATGTATGTTTTTTTTTCTCTCATAACAACCTTAGAGTTGATGACAACACTCGCATTGCAGCCAGTGGTTTCACAGGTTATGCACAGCTGAACAGAGACCTTTCCTCTGACAGACATTTCTGTCTGTACTAGCAGATGCATTTACATGTGTCAGTTTAACTTAATCAGTGTAAAATAAAGTGAGGTTAAATTACAGTTTGGTCTTAGTTGTAGTGCATTAAGGATGGAATTTGTCTGTTTTTCTCAACTATGCCAGCTGATCATCTAAAAGATGTTTCCTTTCCTGCAAACCTTTCAACTTCTTTCAACTTCTCAGCTACAACCAAATACCATTACAACCAGGTAACAGTTTTGCTTGATACAGCTCAAGGCTGTGGGGGTGATTTTCCAATTCCAGTTGGAGACATTACACTTTATCTTCTGCAGAGTAGAGGCTGTACATCAGTTGATTTCCATTCCACAAACCTAGCACTGGAAAAAGAAATATGATATCTTGCTTTTGCCAAAATAAATGGGAGTATAAAAAGGAGAAAAAAGAATGGGATGCCTTGTTAAATGTTAAAAAAAGAGAGAGGTTCATATGTCAAAGCCAACATCTTCAAACTACACGGAGAGTTTTTGCGTATCTTTCTCTACTTAATTGCAGTGTGTCAGGTTCTTCCCTTTGATTGCTGACCATGTTCTGAAGCCTGGCTGTCATTACTGTTGAAACACACTTTTGACTATTCACTGCTGATTGTGCAACAAGTTCTCAAGTCACAGAATCCAAATTTAGTTTTATAAGGGTTTTGCTGTATGTTCCCTTGTTAAATTACTGCCAGGCTTTTGAAGAATAGCAGTGTATTCTGATTATTTTGGGCAAATGTAGAGAGGAAGAGAAGCTGTTGAGCAATGCAAACATTTTCTTAGCTGAAACTTGAGGCTTGAAGTTTTTGCTCATACAAGCCAGAGAAGTGTGTGTACTCAGTAAAACAACTTGAAGATGAAATAGCCAAGCTCCTAACTGCACTGTGCAATCCTTCACTTAAGCCCTCCTGACTACCACAGGATTGCCTTGCAGAAGTATTTCAAAAAAATGTTTCAGGGAGGATCAGAAAAATATTAACTGATAAAACTGGCGTCTGTATGAGGTGAGTTATAGTATGGAATGGAGTTAGTGAACATGTGAATAAATACAACGTATCCATGAAGAGTTGATGCAGCTTTTGTTAAGAGAGGTTGTGCTTCAGTTCTTTGGAGAAGTCAGGAAGCAATAAAGAGGACCTGAGCAATACAGTCTGTTGGGATTTCCAGGAAGCATTTCCCACAAGGGAAGGTGATTTTTGAGAGAGGAGAAACTCCTGAACTGCACCATTGCTTGCCACAGGATGTTGTGGTTTGTGGGCTACAGGACTGATCAGGTGAACTTATGAGAGTACAGAGGCATAAAACCCAGTTTAGAAAATCCCTGGCCACATTTTTGAGGTGAAGAAAGTGTTCTGGAAAAGTATTGTTACATTTTCACGGGTTCTCATGGCCTTTCTTTATCTCCCACTGCTGAATGCTGGTCGAAACTGAATAGTGTGTCTTTTCTCTAACCCAGAGTGTTCTTTTGAGGGTGCAGCTGTTCATATGGAAATTTCCAGAAAATATGATTACTGGAATTTTCAAATGGCATACCTGCTGTGTTTGACAGATGAACTGTGGTAAAATATGACTTCAGCATAACAATGTACACTCTTGTCAAAATATTTGGTTTTCCAGGGAGGTGTCTGCTAATCTAGGGACAGATTTTGTCAGTGTGCTCTAATGGTCTTTAATGGCAATTCTATGAAAGTATTTTCTGTTGATTTTCTTCTCTTTGTCAGTTTTACATGAAGCACTGAAAATAGCAAAATATGGTTGTAACTTTACAAACAGTGGCAAAATATTCAAATGAACTTACATTATTCTAATGTAGTGGAAGACTTTCAGTATTTTTGCACTACATCAAGTCTATAACATTTTTTGTGGAGGTACACTGATCTATAATTACTGTAGTTTTTCCCTATTGAAAAATATATGCAGAAAGTTTCTGACTATGCATACTTTTTATTATAGTGATATTTTAAAAGGTGTCTAAGAAAAGGGTACAAAGGTTATTTTCTGCTAAATATATATTTATATTTTGCAAAATTAGGACTTGTTTTCAAGAGATGTACTAGAAAGAAACCAAGAAATTGATGTTGTCCTACAAATATAAGTGAAACCATAAGAAACTACATGGGTGCTTTTATCACACATTCAATATGTAAGAAAATTCAGTTAATATTGTCCTTCTTGGAAAACTGCTGCAAGAAAAAAAGAATGCACTACTTCCCCTTCCACAGCTTCTGAAAATGTTTCTGGCCTCTTTTGCCATGTTTTGTTTGCTAAGCAAGTCCACCTAGATATTTATAAATAATCCAAATACCCTCACTGCT
>JANRMJ010000081.1:5108387-5123001 GCA_025584955.1 Alethe diademata
GTCTGTACTAACAGAGAGTCTGAAATCTCCATCATTGAATAGATAGAACTCACCTAAGGACATGATCCTTAGTAAACTGGCCCTGCTGTAATTGACAGAGTTTAACTAGATGATATCCAGAGATCTTTTTCAATCTCAAATGTATTGTAACTGTACAGACTTTTTAAATTTTATGGGTCTGGTTGGTAATCTCTTTTCACTTCTGTTGTTTAAGTCACTTCCAGTAGTTTTGTCTTTTAGTGCCTATTCCTCTCTCAGTTTTATGAACATACTAATCCATAGATCTCACCGTGACTAATTAATTTTAGTTTTATGTGGTGTAAGAACTCTAGATGGAAATACGTTTTTCTAATTGCAGTGTTGACACAGATAGTTCCATAATTTCCTTATATTAATCAGTTTCCAAAGTAGTTTTAGAGGAATAAATAATAGCACGCACTGGTTAATCTTTTACATGTTATGCAGGGGAAATAAATTCTGGTGGAAGAAAAGCTACTGCCTCTTGTGAAAATAAAAATTACCCCTGTTTTCTCATAAGCAAAATTTAGACTAAACTCAAAAACTCATAGGCAGCTTCTGGATTCCGTAGGTCCTAAAGGCCTACTTTACTAGAAAAAAATGCCCTTTTTTTCCTTCAAATTCTTTGTGGGAACCTGCTGTTAAGATAAGGTAACCTGTGGCTCCGCACTTGTCTTATCAGAAACATTTCTTGGATGGGCTTGCTCAGCCTGCAGAAGGGGCTAAGACAAACTCTGAAGTGTTTTATTTAAGGGGTTGGTGGTTGTAGGAGAAAGACAGATGATGTTTATTTTCAGTCATTCACACTTTAAATCCAAGTGTATTTAAGGCTTAAACTCAGACAGTTCACCTGGTGATCATTCCACCCATGTCTCACCATCTGAAGGCTGTGTGGAGGAGAGTGTTCTCGTGCAATTTGTCCCCCCCACCGGGGGGAATGGATACTGGATGTTTCTCGTGCAGGTTCAAAGTCACTTTGTCCGGCTCCCAGATTAGTGGGAAATTTAGGGGAATGCTAAATCCAAGATGGCATACCTCCTTCTTAGCAGGTGCTCTGTGTAGTACTAGGCATATTCTAGTAATCTTTGAACAGGGACAAAGTGTATTTCTCTTAAAAATACCAGAACTGTGTAGCTGAGCCAGTTATGCCCCATCAGATGGGATGAGTATCTTCAGGCTTACATGTGAATGTCCTGATAACCAGATGGGAGTTTTACACCTGAACCTGCACCTTGTGCGGGGGAGGAAGTGGCTTGGTAAAATGTATCCCACTTGAGGTGATGTGCGTCTTATCAGCCTCTCTGTTGCCTGGCTCAAAAACCCAGCTTGCTGCCAAACAAAGGTTGGTTTTTGTGGTCATCCTCCACTGTCTCACCCCCTCTGCCCCTTGGCTGTTCTTAGACAGATCAGAGATTTTGCCACTACACACCTGAAAACTCAACTGCCCCCTTTGGTTGGGGGTGCAAATCTGGCCCCAGCAAATCACTTGCTTTTGCCAGTGGCTGATAGAGTCATTAACCTTTAACACTTTGGTCTCTTACACTCCCCAGGAAAGGATGGACATGGACCTGTTGGAGCAAGTCCAGAGGAGGCCACCAGGATGATGAGGGGGATGGAGCACCTCTACTTTGAGGAAAGGCTGAGAGAATTGGGATTGCTCAACCAGAAAAAGAGAAAGCTTCAGGATGAGGTAGCTCTGGCCTTCCAGTACCTGAAGGGAGCTCACAAAAAAGATGGAGAACTGTTTACAGGACCATGTAGTGACAGGTCAAGGGCAATAGTTTCAAACTGAAGGAGAGTAGATTTAGAGAGAGATTAGATACAAGGAAGAAAATCTTTACTGTGAGGGAGGTGAAGCGCTAGAACAAGTTGGCCAGAGCAGCTGTGAATGCCCCATTCAAGTCAAGATGGAGTTCTGAGCAACCTGGTCTCTGCCAGTGTCCGAGGGATCTTTAAGGCTTGGTCCAACCCAAGGTATTGTTTGATCTTATGAAAACAAGCTGTAATCCCTTTTAAATGAGAAAATTAGCTCCACTAAGAACAATTAACAAACAGTTAATTTTTTCAGATGGGTTCGACGTGAACTCGATGTACACCCAGATTATCAAGATAAATATGGTCTTGCTATGCTTCATAAACTGTGGTGTTGACAAGCAAAATCAAGAGAAGCAGCAGGTCACATACACAATGGTTTTAGGAAAATAGAAGCTCAAAACAAGCTTTCTTCAGGTCATGGGATCTTGAACAAGGAAAGGAAAAGGACTGTTACATCTAATAGACAATTAGGATAGGATAGGAAAGGATACGCTATTTCTCGTGGAAGGCACCTGTAGTGACCAACTAGTCCAATTATCTGACAGGACTGAGCAAGAAAGGGCAGCATCCAAATGTTTCTTGAACGCTGACAGGCTTGGGGCATTGATCATCTGCCCAGAAAACCTGTTCCAGTGTTTGACCACCCTCCTGGTAAAGAAATGGTTCCTAACAAAATAATGCATTGCAAAAGAACAATGGTAAGAGCATGCATGGAAAGAATATGATGATTCCTGACCTTGTAAATGTTCAGATTTGTATTTTAAAGCAGGTGAGGGTTTATATTGCTTATTTATGAAACCCCATATTAACAGTCACTTTAAAGCAGATCCATTTAAAGAGTCCATTACAATAAAATATTTAAAACAATGTTAACTTGCCTCGTGTAATTTTTTTTTCTTACAGCTTTACCCCTGAGTGACCTGCGATATTGGCAGTGTATAGGTGGCTGAGATTTTTATTTGAAGTTCTGGTACACTTAGAAGCAGAGTTGTGAAGCTGGTTTTTTGAACCACAGACACCATGGGAGAAGCTCCAAGCTTGAGCATGTGGAATCTACCATAGATGGGCACCACAGAAAAACCGAATCATTCTTTGTGATAATAGCTGTGCTTTGCCAATCTAAACAGGGTAGGTACACAGTCAGATTTTGTGACTCGTATTTGATGGAGTCTTATATATTTCCAAGTCTTGTTTTATAAAAAGTCTTCCTATGCTAGGCTCCTTGCATGTATTTTCCACACATACAATCTTTGTAGATTTCGTGAGTTGCTGAAGAACTTCATCTGGAGAACTTCAGATGTTCCTCTGGATCTTTGTCTGCATTAGGCTCAGATCAACACAAATAAATTGGTTGAATCACACGCAGCATTGCAGCTGTGATTGCTCAACTGGAGATACTTGCACAACCTGAAGTAAGGTAGCATGGAAATAAAGGTCTGTATAACAGCTATATCTGTCTGTTAAAAAGAAACTGAGGCAAAAATTCTCTAATTTATGTTTAGGGTTGGGTTTTTATAAAGGCTGTCAGGATTCTATAAGGTAAATCCAAGTGTGTCAGCTTTATAAAGTTTTACTAATGGGTTGTGTTTCAGATTTATTTGGGGGCAAAATCAGCAAAAACAGCAAGATTAACTGTTTCCTCTTCAATATTTGGGCAGATCTTTCAATATATAGCTGATGAAAAGTGTTTGTGTTTAAATGAACATTAGAAGTCTTAATATGAAAAATTTTGCAATGAGGATTATTGGGCATTTCCAGGTGCTGTGAAGTTATAAAGACTTCTGGACTGAAAATTTCATAATCTCATGCTTTTATCTTGTATCCTATTGCAAACTGCTTTTGGTGTTTTCAAAATAACAGCTTTTAGAGAAAGCTGCAAGAACATTCTCAGCAGCGCTAACTCCCAGTGCACACAGTTAACTTGTCCCAGGTGCCTTGCTTTGGCTTCTCCTTGAACCAAGATCAACATCTCTGTTCTTACTTTTGAAGGACTAAAAGGTTGTCTTTGTGCTGTTGTTTTAATCTCTGGTCATCTCTCTGGACCACGTTATGTGAGTCATGGTCTCTGAAGCAATATAAACTAAATTGTGTTGTAAAGAATGGCTATTTTTTTCTTTAAAACAGGCAGTAATATTTATACACAAAGCAAAATGCTTCATATCCTTCTTTCCTTGGAGATAAATGAGAAACAAATGTGGTGAATGTTACTCACCTTTGCTTGAGTCTTTCAAATGTTCATATATCAAGGTCAATGAGAAAGCTTAAAAATAGAAAAAAAATAGTTTTCCTGAAGAGAAACAAAGCAAAGATTTGCTTCCTGATTAGGGAGCAAATAAACCTGGAAATCTTTAATAGCAACCAAAAAGGTTGTAGCTAAAGCAAAATTACTTTTTAATGACCCTGCAGAAGTTTGAAAAAAAGTCCAAAGTCCAAATGCCTTCATGATCTTCTCAACAGTAACACTGGAAGGGTTTGTTCGTTAGAAGTTGCCTTGACTAGGTACTGTGTTTTCTAGGACATGGCATTAGTTTCTGTGGGTGCACTTCTAGTAGCAAGAGCTGTGCCAGGAGTGCTACTGGACTCTGAGGTCATTCTGGCTATCACTGAAATGCTACTGGCATGTGACTTTGTGGCTCTAAAAAAGTTCAGTGCTAATGATGCCCAATATCCATCTCCCTAGGTTCTCTGGAGGCAGCCATGGTTTCCTGAGGGCAGGAAGGTTGAATGGCACAGGCATAAGTTGTCCTGTGTCTGTCAGCCCCCACAGTAGAGAGCTGCCCTGGGCAAGTTCAATCTACTCACACAGACATAGCCCCGTGGCTCATCTGTTGCTTGCAGGGCGTGGTTGTCTACCAGAAGTTGCTTCTCAGTGTCTTGGGTCCCAGCTCACAGCCCTGCTCCTGCCCATTGCTGTGCCCCAGAGTCCCATGCTGCTGCAGCATGTCTCACTCACCCAGCTCAGGGAAGCAGCCCTTTCCAGCCCTTTCCAGCCTTCCAGTGGAGCAGAGGCCAGGGAAAGCCCCTCACCCATGCCAGAAGCCATGGGCCAGCTGCACCCTCAACACACAGGTCCCTCCTGCCTCTCTCCCTGTCTGCCAGGCAGTCAAGGGTGGGACAAGGCACCAAAAGTTCTGAGCCAGGCTGACAGAGGGTACAGTGCTGAGGAGGCAACACCACCATGAGGGTTCCTGGATTCTTGCAGAGCAGGAAACTGCTGGCAAACAAACCTGCAGCTTTATCATCATGTTCATGAGTTGAGCTTTCCTGCTCTGGACCAGACTTTGTCACTAATCCCCTCTAGGGTCTTTTTAGCAAAATTTTCTGAACACAGAACTTAAATTAAGGAATATTTCTGCATTTAGTTCTTTCTGCAGCACTACAGATATGGAAGTTCTTTTGCTAGCATAAAGAGAAAATGACCCGTTGACCTTTCTGTTTGAATATATGCCATACCCTTTATGTTCTCTTGTGTGTGGCTTCAGGACACAGTTAACAGCAGGAAGACTACTTGTATTGCATTAGCCAGAGATAGGAGAAAAACGCATTTATGGATCAGTGTAATCCAGTCATTGGTTAATGGATGCAAAGTCCTTCAGGGACTGTCACAAATTCCCAACTGTCTGTGAGAGCTAGATTTTCCAATTGCATCTCTGAGCTATCTGCAAGGCATGTAAAATCATATATATCCAGGCAGTTCTCTGTGACTTTGCATCTGCAAAGGACTGAGAACTATTCCAGCAAGGATGTGCAGTAAATTAAGCTCAAGAAATTTGCCTCTGAAAAATAAGTATTTTGATAAATCTTCCATGGGTGGAAATCTCTTTAGCAGAGGTAGAGTTGAGCAAATACAGACAGCTGTTAAATACTGGAATTATTACCAGCACTCAGAAACTTATTTTTCTTACCTTTGTATGTAATGTTCTAGAGTTCAATGAATCCTAGCGTAAGGCTAAGGTCTGGTACTCGGCAGAAACAAAGATGCCTTGGTTAGAATATATGCTGGATCTTTGCCAACATGACAGAATAGGTTTGGGAAGTGGCAGTGGCAACAATAAAGAAAGATAAATTTTCTGTAAGATCAGCACATCTCTGTTTCTATTCTGGGAAATTGCCCTTTATGCCTAGGAGAGGATAAAATTGTATTGCCGTAGTGTGAACATGTGGGAATAAGAAAAATAGATGAATGGGAAGCAAACAAATAAACCAAAAACAAACAAAAAAAAATCCTCACACTTGATACAGATAGAAACTAAAGCATAACTCTTTGCCTCATCAGGATATAATAGACAAGAACCACACGTATGAGAAAGGGTAAGAATTTCAAAAGCCTCTGCATTTAGGTAAGTCATTGGGGCATACTGGAAATTTAACAGGAGGTGGCTACAGACTGTTATGATAAAGGCCACAGAAACTTCACTCTTGTAAGTCAAGCTTGCATCAATAAAAGCAAAAAAAATTACTTCCTTGCTGCATGTACATCTGTCTTTCCCTCCCCATGTTTGATGCTGTCTTATAAAGGGAAAAGTGTTTTCTCCTGACAGAAAACACAAGTGAAATAAATAAGAAACCTGTGCTTCCTTTCAGGATGTCTGCAAAACTACCAGCCTAACTTGCTGGCAGCTACATTTCAAAGACTGTTTTTTAATGTGTTGACTTTCTTAGAGTCACCCCTGAAACAATTTTTTTTTACCACAGTCTTCAAGGCTCAGTTAAACTCACTTCTAAAACCATTGATATTGCACTAGCATTTTTATATCAGTTAGCTAAAACATGGTATGGAGGCCACTTCATTGTCATAATGGTGATCTATGTTCTTATATATGTGTTAATGAGATTTATCATATTAGTTGCACCTTGTTCTTGACCTTTTGCTTAGAAGATACTTAGTGTTAAGAACTAAGTACTCAATATTAACATTTGTACTAGCATCAATAGCAGGGCTAATACTCAGTAATACTGAGTCTCCTTTGTAGCTGAAGTCACAAAGCATTAAGATCCACCAAAAGCTTCCATAAAAGAGTGGAACTGCTACCCTTCTAATCTCAAGCAAACTTTGCATTTATTCTCTTAAGTAGGAGTGCCTATAGATACAGAGGGCATCTCTGAAAATTGTGTTACCTATTGTAGTCTCTGAGTAAGCAACAGACAGGAGCTAGCAGCTGGAATCATTAGCCATAATGTGCCAGCTCTGCTCTTGGATTGAGGGAATCAGGCTTGAGGGAGTTGCTGAGGGCTAAACATTTGACGATCCTTCGAAATGAGGATATGGATTTGGGCCCCCTTGGCCTCAGTTACACTGAGTCAGTCAGTTAAAACTGACCTCTGTGCTCCCTAGGTCAGAATTTTCCCTTCTAAGTTAGATAGTCTGAGTTGAGGACCTATCTAAAAATCCACAAACACAGGTTGTCTAATGCTGAGTGTAACCTGTGTTGCATTGATTTCTGCAGACTCTGAGGAGGCTGAACTTTTTAACGTCTGTGAAAAACATAGCTTGTGTAAAGTTCTGGGTGGTGAAGAGAGCAACAAGGTCTTTCTCAGGTCAGTCAGAAAGTGAGAAAAGAGTTAATACTACTTTTTAACAAGTTTCCAATAAGCATTAAGAGTGTCTTATACAACAGAAAACATTTATTTCACTGATAAAATAGAGCTATCTCTGATAACAGTGCAGACATGATTATAAAGTAGGTGTTTAATGTAAATTACAGTTAACTTTTACCTTAAATCTTCAAACCAAGAACTTTTTAAAGTGCTATCTATTCAAGCAGTTGGTTGTATTTTGTTTTATCAAGAGCTGTCAACACTACAACAATATTTTCCAGCAAAACTAACAAGAGACCTTCAGAATTTGATGCCTTTTGTATTTTAAGTGATTATAGAAGTAAGCCTTCTTCCCCCAGCATGTTATAACAAGAATGGTAGAAAATCACTTAGTCCCTTCTGAATGAAAAAACCCAATATGTTTGCTTCTGCTCTCTTCCTAGATGCCATTTCTTCTCCATGTGTACTTCCCCCCACCCCCCAAAAAAAATTCACTGTCATTCATGTTGGTGTGTCATTCTTCATTCCTTACTATGTAAAATGAATGTTGATCTCTCATCTTCAATCTGTTTAATAGAAAAATCAAACTATAAAATGGAAAACCAGCAAAGAACCTGGTACAGAGCCTCGTTCCACTGAAATCAACAAGAACAAGACAGCAGCAAGATACATCACATGATCCATACCTACTCCAAATCAAGAGCAGACAGACAGCTATGGCTACTGTCACATTCTCTATGAGCTTGCTGGTTAACAGAATGCATTTAGGGAAAGTGAACCTATTAAATAATATTTCTGGGCATTTGTGCTGTAACATCCATCAATCTCAATGAGTCTTGGCACTTGAGTTTAATTGATAGGCCACATTCCTGCTGCTCTTTCTGCTCAGTTTCATAGTCCTTCACTTCAAATATAACAGATCTGGGAGAAAATTAATTCTTTATTTCAATGGTGCATTTAATAAAATAATGAAGACAGAAAATCCCATAATAAAATAATGAAGACAGAAAATCCCAAATTCTCTTCTTTGGCCATGTGCAGTTCCATCTCTCCCTCTTAAATTCTGCTCTACCTATCTTCAAAGTTAAATTTCTTTCATCCCTTGCATTATTTAGCATCCTCCCTTCCTATCCTATTCCCACTCCACTTCCTCAGGGAAAAAAAAGACATTGAGGGTCAGTTCAGTACAGTAGTAGATCTTCCATTTTGAATACTTTACTTCATTTTGTGGCCCGTGGCTGTGAAAAGTGGCACAGTTTCGTGTTCCTAATAGAATAAAATATTATGGTATGCTACTTTTTGCTACCATATTTTCATCCCCTAAACTAGAAGAACAATAGACCTTAACCTCAGAGAAATTATCATGGAGATTAATTTTGTGACATGTAGCAAGATGAACATTTTTCTCTTTTTTAATCTCACAAACCTTCTCTATTTCCAATCAAAATTTTGAACTGATCTTTCTGTAGCATTTACACTGACAAGCAAGCGGGCTTTTAATAATTTACCCATGTTGCTGCAAAGAGGCGGGGAAGGACTGCAAGTTTAAAACACGAAGGAGAAAAGTTAATTTAAAGTGATGTTTGGTAAAAAGTCCCCTTTGAGATCCTGTTGTGTAATTGAACAGATTAAGAGAACTGACAGTAACTTCACGGTATGCCTAAGTGGAGGTCTCTACGGGTCAGCTCTCGGATCTTGTGCCGACACGTTAAACAAGTTTGTCAATTTTCCATCAGATTGATTTTTCTCACAGGTCTGGAAGCCTCATTTCATTTCATCTGATTTCCACAGGGGTTCTTAACATTGCTAACTGCCATTTACTTTTGTCTCAAAGTGTGAGGAATGATTTTGGTCTCTGAGTGGCAATCACGGCAGGCAGCTCCAGCACTGCTTATAATGTTGCACATTGTCCTCCCTCACCAACTGGGGTTTCTTTTGTGTTTTTCCCCTCTTTGGGAATGATGTGGATTTTTAGAATACATTCAAAATAATTATTAACAGAATGTACTTAGGGCAGATGTCTGTAGTCTCTGAAGTGAACAAAAAAAGCAACAGAAACCGTGGGGTTTTTTCTTTGCCGTTTTCAGCATAATGAGAGGTCAGCTTGAGTAAATATGATGTCTCTGGGAAGGTCACAGGGAAGAGTATTAACCTCTCTTTACATTTCCATGTCTATTATCCCCTCCTGTTAATGTCAAGGGAAGTTATGTGCACAAAATAGAGAGCATGCGTCTGAATAGGTGAATGCTGCTGAAGATTGTAATGATATATATTTGAATTAATTGCACTAATTACAAGAATCTACTCTTACTCCACACCAAGTTAAATAAGTGCAAAATTATTCTGAAAGCATGTGGGACCTGATGGTATTCTCAGATGGATTGTACAAACATGCAGTTCCCTTGACATAAATTAAGCTACTAGGAACTTAACCACTTGGTTGACCTAATGACCTGCTGATGAAAGAAGACTGCCATTTAGACCAGTGGTATGAGGGTGAAATCATAGAACAGCCCAAACTCCATGTTTTCTCTTGCCTCCACCTCTGGTAGCCCTTTCCATTTGTGAAAACTGGCTGTAGTCAATCATTAAAACCGTAATTACTCTCATACTCTTTGTAAGAATTTCTCACAAGCATCAGCGTCTAAGACAGATACAAAGCAATGAGTTTCTGAGTTTCCCTAGTGCTAGCTACCTTGTCTTGCCAAGAACAAGGAAAGATTCATCATCCTTTCTTTTGGAGTCTTGAACTACACCCAACTTTTAATACAGTTGCAAATAAGTTCCATTAATTTTTCTTCAAAATGTGATATACTCGACCTAATTAAGTGATCAAAGACAATGTGGAAGTTACCAAATCATTTGGTAATGAGCAATTCATCACTGCTATAAAATATTGGCCACAATTTTGAAATCTCTGTAAAAAATATGAAGAGAAAAAAAAAAAAGAAACCAAAACAACAAAACAGACCTTGTATGATGATTTTTGCTGCTAGTATGATTGGACAGGAAGGGAATTGGAACTGCTGAACTGGTGGTCCATGGGGCACTTGCAGCCCAGGAGGAAGCCCTGGATGCCAGCCCAGCCCTACTCAGCTGGCACGGGACACAGCAGCCCTGCCTGATGGGACAGGTGTGCCTGCAGCTGAACGGGGCAGGAAAGGGGAGGGTGGCCCAGGAAAGCCCCCGGGGAGCCTCACAGCTGCAGCCACATCTGGCAGATTCCTCACCTCAGACTGGGTGGGGCAGACCTGACCACAGGGGGAGGGATGGAGAGGCGCCCTCAGGGTCAGTCCATGGGGACTGGGGGCAGGGAGGCCAGGCCAGAGGCTCAGGAGCTGGGGTCAGGTTGAGGAAGTGAGGGGCTGGGAAAGAGCAGGGTATTGAGTGTTTCTGCTCTTCCTTCTGCCTTTCCTCCTTCCTTGTTGAACTTCTTGTGAATAGTAATAATCCAAGGGTGCTTTTATTAGGAGAGACAACAAACTTCACAGCCCCAGGTGCCCTCAAGGCATTGACTTGCCAGAGAGAAGTGTGTTCAATGAGTTAAGCTTAAACCCTGCACTGCATATCACACATTACAGAAAGAATTTATTAATTTTTATTAATTGTTATTTCTGTACTTCCATTTGGTATTCAATTTTGTATCATTACAGCTGATAGGTAACCTCCCAAATAGGAGCTGAGAAAAATTTTTTCTTCTCCATATTACATCTGAGTTACTCAACCATAGTGAATAAGGGATGGCTTCATTGTGCCAGTAGTTGTGTTTGTGAGAGTTCAGTTTGGTTTCCACAGGTTGGCTCAGTCTGTAATGTTTTGGCAAACTCTCTGGAGAGTCTCCTGGGTGAGCAATTCCTTTTTGCCTTGCGCAGCTTAATATAAAAACACACTACAGCAGATTGTGTTAGTAGAAGGGCATTTAAACAAATATTTGCAGGCTTTTGATCCTGTTGTAGATGCCCCAAACAACACTGCCAGAAATGGTCATCTGTCACAGAGCTGGTTTAGTGAGACAACGTGAGATAGTTAAATGAAATTTAAAATATAAAGCCAGGTTTTCTCAGCTGTTATTGGTTTCTGTGTAAACACTTCCTGAAAACTGAGACTTCACCATGTGAATGAGGCACCACCACTTCCACTGCATCCAGGCTAGCAGAAGGATGTGGCTCAGCACAGCAGCCCCCGCTCTGCCAACCCTTCTGGGAGTTTGGGTCCCCTAACTCACCTTCCCTCTCCAGCCTACCTGGGAAAAAGCCCCTTTCCCTGTGACACTGCAATGGCAGTAAGAAGACTCTCTGACCAAGCCCTGGTCTGGATTGTAAGAAGTAGAGAATTTTGTGTTGTGTACTCCATGTATATCCCTGAAAGAGAAAATCACAGTCTTCTGGCTATTTAAGCATCTCAACCAGGCACAAATGTTTAAAAATCTTATAAGTTCACTGCAAAGTTAGCTTAATAGGCACTTCTCACTATTAAATATTTTAGACATCTTATGTTTTTCCCATAATTCCAACAATAATTAGATCACAATATGGATTAATTTATTGTCACATCTAATTTTTTTTTGCTGCAAGATGTTTTAAATGAGTGAAACACAAAAACAAGTTGCTGACATTTTAAACTCTCCCTTTTGTTGTACACACAAACATAAAATAGCTGACATTTGGCTCTTTCATTCTTTTTCCCTGCTTGTTCAGTGCAAATATTATCCAGACAGACGTGTTAAACAAATATCATAGTATCTACAAACAAGGATATATAAATCTCATTGTCCTGGTCAGCAGCTCAGGACTAAACTATCCTCCTAAGCCATTCTGATCTGCAACTGACCTTGAGCTAATTGCTTTCCTACACTGTTGTATGAAGGTCACTATACCTCCTTATCTCACACAGTTTATTTATTTATAGGTAGC
The DNA here is from genome assembly GCA_025584955.1 of Alethe diademata. NCBI lineage: Eukaryota > Metazoa > Chordata > Aves > Passeriformes > Muscicapidae > Alethe > Alethe diademata. The sequence goes on from JANRMJ010000081.1 coordinate 5,120,672, forward strand.
AATATTGTATCAATACCATAAAGGTAACTTTTAAATTGTATTTGTATCATTTTATGCCTCAAAATTGCAGGATTATTTATAAGCTACTTTATGATTATTGTTTTCTGGTTACTGTATTTGTATGAATGTAAACAAGAGCTTTTTCATCTGGCTTTTTGGGATGGAATGGGGTGCTCAAACAGACAATTTTCTGACCAATGGCAGAACTACAACCTTTTTGAAAATTAACAGGAGCTGTGCCTGCTACAACTCCATACTTCCTAATACGAATGTACTCAGGCATGCATTTCTTCAGAATTTGTGTCTTAGTGCTGTCATCTTTTAAATAATATTGCAAGAGAGTTGGCTAGTACTTAGTGTCTGTCCTCTGCATTCATTGCTGAATACTAAATGTTCTGGTCTCTTAAGACACCTTTAAATGACAATACTGCTATATATATTGCTCTTAGACTTTTGTTGGCATGTGGAAATGTGGATAACCAGAAAAGCTTACCGTTTGCTTTAATGACAAGTTACCTGAAGTTGTAGAATGGCCTCTGTGTTGACTTCTCTAAGCACTGTCAATGCTCGGCATATCCCAGCATCAAATCCCTGATGAGGATGGAGTGAATTGATTCACTGTTTCCTGCTTTCTTATTAAATGCTTTTGTATTCTTTCATAAACTAGTAGAAGTCCAATAATATAAAATTAAGAGGTCATGGTGAAATGACCGAAGTAGCTAATTAGAAGAGCCACTGCATACTTTAAGGCTCTGATTCAGGGACATCTATCAATGCTGTGGATACTGCTTAATCATGAAGTCAATACTTCAAATTAAGCACACGTGCTTACCACTTGGCCAGGAGCTGATTTGCAATAGCATTTCTATAGTGTTTAAGAACAAAGTATTAGCTTGCTTTGAAACGTTTTCTGATCATCTTAGTACCAAAAGCTCTACAGAGTTCCTTCCCCTCAAGAGCCTCAGAAAACTCTGAAGAGATTTCTACCAATTGTGATTTTGGAGCATGTGGATCGGGGAAACATTTGGCAAAACATTTAGCAGTGATCAAGTTTGCAGACCTTGGCTTCCAGACGTCCTCTCTAACCAGGCACTGGTGACAATGGAGAGCAGAGACAACAAAGGTTTTGAGCCCACAAGTGCGGAAACTGACAGGTGGGAGAAAAAAAAAACCTACTAAAAATAGCCAAAAATATCCCACCTGACCCAAATCCTATGAGAACAAAAAGAGTTTTAGATGCTGAGACTGACCTCTAGAAATTCCAAGCTAGTCCATGTTGCACTGAGGCTTTCTTCTTACCTTGCCAGACTTTGGCAGCCTGCTGCCACACCTGCTGTTTATCCTGCAAGCTGGCGACCAAGCTTCTGTGCCAACCCACTGCATTTGCTCCATCCTTGTCTGCCCTCACAGTGATCAGGAATCCAAGGCACAGAAATTTCACTGCTCAAAGGGTAGGCAGAGTGGAAACAAAAATTTAAAAATAATGGTGTACATTTTTTATTATTCTGAGCTTTAATATTGATGTGACAAAAATTCATCATATGATAAAATTTTATTAAAATGAGTGTGTGTAAAGGTATAAGGGGATAAAGCTACACACTGAAGACAGGATAAATGACTGATGTCTGAAATATTGAGCTACAATAAGTGAGGATAACAGCAGTGGTAAAAGAAATATTTAGACTACAGATTATGATGCTGGGAGAAAAACATTGCTCCTATATGTTATGGGTAAAGCTGCTGCCTCTTAATAAATTAATCCTTCCTCAGATGCAGCTGTGCATGGAAACTCTGACAGCATGCAGTTTAGGTGACAGGTTTCAGGGATGTCTGTAGGCAGTTACTCTTTCCAAGCAGGACCGTTCATTTCAAAGTGACTCCTGCAGAGCTCACTTACCACCCATACCATGCTTGCAGGATGCATGCCAGCATGCTTGCTCCCAGCAGTCCAACACTGGATCTTCACCTTCTGAAACCCAGGCTGTTTCTACACATTTGCTCCAAAATTAGCAAGTGATTCATACTGGCATGCTAGCAGTGACACCAGCCTGAGGACACCCGGAGCAGCATATTCTGGAGATTAATGCACACAATGTATTAAACCTGAGTCATGATCTCATACCTCAGGTAGTACTAATGAAGAAAAAACTAGGTTAAAGCCCACCCAGAAATACCAGTCTGTGAAAATCAGTCCCTTGCTCATTTCTATGGGCGCAGAGCTGTGATGAAGCCTTTGGCATGGCCTGTGAAGATGTCATCTTGTTGGCAGCCTTCCCCAGCCACTTGTGGCCTCACCATTTGGAAGCGAGCCGTGAAGGGCCCATGGAGAG
>JANRMJ010000081.1:5153193-5166248 GCA_025584955.1 Alethe diademata
ATGACAAGGGCAAAACTAGTTTTGATCATTTTCATTTGAAATGTCTTCAAGTTAATTTCAAACACCTATATTGCAAGATTATAAGTCCCATGCAGGAAAGGCAGTTGTTTATCATCCAGCTAGCAAGGATGGCATAAGATTAAAGTGTGAGCGAATGTAGTTTAAATGTCAGAATAAACATCTTCATGTTTAGATCTGCAACATTATGGTGTAGCTTCTGAACATAAAGTGAAGATTCATCTCTTGGTAGTTGAAGCTCCATAGGCAAAATTACTAAGGCTGACACTACAGAAAGTCTGTCCATCTCTGTTTTCTACATCATGTAATTTATATGTGGTGTTATGCTTATTATATTGCTTCTTTCTAATTGTAATAAGAGTCTTTGGTTTTGTTGTCACTGATGTCTTTATCATTATCTTAAAAACAGGACAAAGTAAAGAATATATTTTATTCAATGGGAAATACACATATTTTTAGGTGGGAAAAAATATCAGGCTACAATGTTTTACTAATGTAGAATAAAAAAACATGAATAAAATGCAGTTTATCCATTGCTGAGGTGAGAATAAAGACTGAGGTCCCAGAGGAAAAAAGCAAGGAGACAGTGTTTTTAAATATTGTCCTAGACAGTTTGAAAGAGAAAATGAGACTGAGGGGAAATGTCATTGCAGTCTACAACATCTCTGTTAGGGGAAGAGGCAGACACTGATCTCTTCTCTGTGGTGCCCAGTGACAGGACCCAAGGGAATGGCCTGAAGTTGCGTCAGGGGAGGTGTGGGTTGGGTATAAGGAAAAGTTTCTTCTCCTAGACAGTGTTTGGGTACTGGAGCAGGATCCCCAGGGCAGTGGTGTCAGCATCAGCCTGACAGAGTGCAAGAAGCATTTGGAAAATGCTCTGACACATCGTGTGACTTGGGCTGTCCTGCACAGGACCAAGAGTTGGGCTCCATGATCCTGACAAGTTCCATTTGTGTTGGAATGTTCTATGAGTCTATGCAAGAAAGAAACAAAGCGAAAAAATATGGGGACACAAAAAAAAAAAAAAAAAGAAAAAAAAGGAAAAAAAAAGAGATTCTTGCAAGAATTCTCGAAAGATGCTGTTATTGCCTGGGGATCACAGGAATTCTAAAGCATGTGAAACTACAAACACATGGCACATATAAAGGCTACTGACTCATAACTATAGGCTCCCAAAAATTTTACATGCATCCAACACATACCTATGTTTGAACACATAGATTTTTATATGTTATTCCTGTGAACACAGAGTCTGATATTCCTATGTATGATGCTTGAGTGGATTAAAATGTAGCAAAGTGTTCATTCATTCATGTTCATTCACGGACACTTGTACATTAATGTACAAGCAAGTGAATAGAAAAAACACTGGTCATTTTGGCATACTAATAGGTTAAATACTTCATTAAAAAACACTTCTTTTCAGGATGAATAATCAAGTGCTTACAAGCCTCTTTATTTATTTAATTCACATTTATTCATAGCTATAGCTAAAAATGTTCAGAAGAGTAGGTAGAGAAATACTTATATGTGAGAAGCAAAGCCTCTTGTGGCTTGCTGTGTCCATTTGCATCCAGTTTTATTATCTGCAACAGAAAAATGCTGAAAATTATGAAATTGTTCTGTGAAGAACTCTATAAGTTAATGGAACACTGAAAAGTAAGATATTATTGAGTTCCTGGAGCCACCCAGTTGCCAGTTTATCAAAGATTTTTTCAGTCAGAGAGAAACATAAGCATCAACTAAAAGAGTAGACATAGCATGACAGAGCACTTATATGTAGCAGACAAAGGCTAGAACAATGAAAAGGGATAAAAGCTGTAGCTTGGCAAATTTGATCCAGTAGTGTAACAACTAATTTTGCAGTATCACCAGATTATAGCTGTCCAGGGATATCAGATTGTCCATTCCTCAAATTTTCTTTAAATTCAAGACAGGACATTACATTGAGGAGAGAGGTGCTTCAGCAATCACAGAGTCAAATGAAGTGAATTTACAGGAACTATATCATTTAAGATCACATGATCTATAATAACAATAATTTTAGCATGTAAAATTCTGAGCCAAAGTATTTTTTTAACTTAATGCCTTTCATTCAAGTGATTTAAAGTGCTTAACAAACACTGATGAATGAATCCCCTCAACATACTTGTGAAAAGTAGGTAATTATTACTAGACCTGCTTTTCAGGTATGCAAGCTGTGAATCTATAAAGTTAAGTGATTTGTCAAAGGTTGTGGAACAAGAAAATACCAGCTATGGACTGCTGGAAAATCTAGGTTATGAGAACGCATAACTATGACAACTATATTATATTCTGGATAGAACAGTTGGTCTTTTAACTTCATAGCAGTCAGGTGGTGTTAACTAAGTATTTGCAACGGCAAAGAGATCTGAACACAGGAGGTGAGGGATTGGAGTGCTGATCAGTGAAGCTGGGAGGTTATTGAAAAAATACCAGGGAGAAGATATTGTTTATTTAAAAAAACCAAAACCAACTAATGATATTAAAAAATTTGGGTGTGCAGTGATTTTTCTTTGTCAAAAATTATGGTGGAAGATGCTTAAAAAGATGTTAAAAGGGACTGTTTATTGAAACTACTCACCTCAGACAGCATGCTCTGAGTTTCCACTCCCTATCTGATTAAATACGGCTTGGTGCTGCCTGGTATCAGCAGGCAGGATGTCCATAAATCCTAGCCTGGATTATGTTACATTAACCTTGGCAAAATTCTGATTTCACTGTAAGCAGTAGTAAAATTCTTCCAGACTTCAGTCGTAATCCCAGTGCTGCTCCTAATGAAGAGTATTTTGGGTGCTGCTGGAAAACACATTATTCCATAGTTCTAATTTTTCTAAATGGGGTGGCTCCTACAGAAACTGTGATTCTGTTGGGCAAGCTTTGACTTGAAGAACAGCTGAGGAAAGCAAACAAAAAGGAACTACAGCTTTCAGAGCTACAATATCATGGAGTTGTATTTGTGGGCAACTACCCGAGCTAGTAGTGATCTTCAACCCACAGCCAATTGTCACTTCAGGGACCCACAGAAAAGTCTCACGTACAGATGTGAAGCAGATGCTTCTAGAGAAGTAGTGAATACAAATGCCTCAGTAAAAAAGAAGGCAAAATTCTTCTCTATCTCTCTTTGTAAAACACACGGAGATACTGAGTATCTAAACTATGGTGCTGAGGCCTGAAATTTTTCCCATGTTTACAGCCAATTGTACTTTCCATATATTCTTCTGCAGGCCCTGTGACTGAGCAAGGTATATCTTGATACCTGCAGAATTTGCAAGCTTCTGAAATACTTCAGTTTTTTTTTCTGTTAGCTGCAAATAAAAGAAAATCATGCTAGGAGATCTGGCACAGTGTTCTGAGATTTAATGCCACTGTGTTGCTTATTGCAGATATTGTGTTTGGTGTTACTATGTTTCTTACTCACTGTGAGTGAAATCCAGATATCATTGAAGTCCATGTTGAATTTTGCCTTCATCTTCCTAAGCAGACCAAATAAAAAACTTGAAATGTAAAAGGTCTCATGACTAAGAAGTTATTGGGAAGCAAGGCTGAATACTTTCAAACAATTGTTATGCATATGCAGTACAAACAATAGTATATTGTGTACGTGGAAACTTTGTGCAAGTCTGAGACCTTCACTGCTTCTCTGTCTTTTGATGTTAAACTGCGGCTTCTTTTAAAATGCATGCTACCAAATTACAACCAGCTCTTATAAATCACCAAAAAGTAACAAAAGCAAAGAGCTGAGAGAATATCAGAGTAATATGTTTGTAGCTATACCTGACACATGTAACCTGACTTGCTTTTTAAATGCAGTTTCTTAAATGAGTATAAGAAAAAAAAAGATAAAAACAGTAGATGAGGAAAAGGGGAAAGGAGAGTAGAAGCATTTTGGGAAAACAACACAACAAAGCATCTGTTTTTTTCAGTTGTCAAAAGGGCTGACACGCAGGGTACTGTTCTCCTCCAACCTTTTTTTCTTTTTAAATGCTTCCACATAGCTTTAATATATTCCATCTACGCTTAGAGAAAATAATGAACTGATGAATAGATGATACTTTGAAGGGATTAACTGACTGCTGTGGAACAAACTAGATCGACTGCAAACTACCCCCAAAACTTAGTGAACTTGTTATTTATAGCTCCCTTCCAACAACAACAAAAAAAGCAATATAGTCAAAATTAAGTGGCCTTTCTTTGAAAATTGTAGTTATTTTGATAAAAAGTGCTGTCAAAGCAACAAACACTAATGCCACAAACTCTAGATCATTCACTTTCATGTAAGGTTTACGAGGCTCCTTGTGAGAATACTTCATAGTTAAAGTATGTCTTCCCCTGGGTATCACACAAGCATTTAATTCTTGTTTTGGCATTGGGCCCATTGTGTTTATGAGGTTCTTTAGAGAAGTGGAATGGATGACCACAAAATAGAAATTGAGAGTTGCTTATTTTAAACCATTATTATAACCTTTCAAGGTTTTCAGGACCAAAAAAAAAAGAAAAGAAAAAAAAAAAAGTGCTCTTTTACAGAGATAGATAGATAGTAGATAAGGACTTTGTTGCAAAAAACTTTAGAGGTCCGAATTTTGCGGACATATGACAATATAAGCAGTCATATCAGGCTTTATATTGGGCTATTTATTGTGCTATAATGATATCTTTGCTGCTTTGCCAGTTACGTTAAATACCACGTACTACACTTTCTTGGTCTATAGTATTTTTGTTGGCGAGGACAAGTTTGCAGGTAAAACTTCAATTCAATTGAATATTCTTTGATTTTTCATGTAAGCTTTTTCATTACCAGCAAAACTTCATAATATATTTTATTAACCTTGATTTATTTTCTGTCACATATGTAAAGTTACACTACAGATATAAGAATCCCTGAAGTCTTAAAGCCTATGCAGTGGAGCACGATCTTGCAGGTACAAGCCATACAAAAGAAACCATGCTTTGTGAGATCTGCATGATTTTGGCAAGATTGTTTTAAGTGTCTTGCTACAGCTTTTCTCATAAGTGACTTACGAATCACTCTTTATGACAATTTGCATGGACTGTGGGCATGAACATGTTTTATGACAACACATTAATTTTCTTTAACATATGGAAGATTTAGCCACTCTAGGTCTAATCCTGTTGGATTAATCCCAGTAAAACTCTAAACTTCCTTTACTGCACCAATGATAAGGAAAAAAAAAGCTCTGTGTGCGAGTCTCACTCAGCACCTTGCAGGAGCAGGATGTTTTACTGAGCACTGTGATACAGCAGTTGCAACCTCAGTGGTACACTCTGAACAAACAACATCCACTCTGCAGCTAACTAGGTCATGTAGACAAACTCAGAATTTAACCTCAAGCTTCTGTTAAACGAGAATATGTGGCAATAAAATTAAGTGGCTAATTCCTTCTGATAAAGTTCCAATATTCTATTACATGTCAAAGGAGGATCAAACCAATCAAATACTAGGTAACTTAGCAATAAAAGTTACTCTGACTATTGACCTCAGATCTCAAGAGTGCCACGTTCTGATTCAATTTGCCCCAGGGTTTTCCCCTTCCCTTTTTTCCCCCTCTGAAGTAAAGTTTAATAGTTATGTAAAATTAATCATTACTCTTATTTCTTGGCTCAGGGAAGATGCAGAAAGTTTTGCACAGCAGAAAACAGTGATTGTCACTCAAAATGAAAAACTTTTTACTGTTTTAAGTGGTAGTGGATCTCTTGATTTCATCGGCCTTTAGATAATGTGATGTTCCATTCTGTTTCTACCATCTGCCTGTTGACAAAATGATTTCAGAAGTAGAAGACAATTACTGTTTGTTTTCCTTTGTTTATGCTAAAACTCTAAATGATCTAAGAATACACAGCTGATTTTATAAGATATTAATAATCCCTCCTAATTAAGAAGCCTGCTTATGAATTCTTCTCAAGATCTTACTTCTGCCCTTTTAGAATTTATCACTAGTCCTTCAATTCTTCATTTTGGCATTTTCCTTCAATATTTGTAAGACAGTCCTACATTTCAGAACTGTTTTTCAGTTATCCATTAGCTGAATTCCACTATCTACTGTTTTCTTCCCTTTGAAATGGGAGATTGAAAAAATTAATTTTGAGAACACCTTTACAATGTCAAAGGCAAGATCCATGTTTTTGGAGTGCCTATGGCTAAAGTCCAAAATGAAGGACAGTAAAAGCAAATGATTGCCAAAAAGGTGTGAAATTAATTTCTTAACTGTACAAGTCTCTTGTAAGTTCAATTTAAAAGAGTAATATTTTAATGAATAATTTTCATTAAGCAGAGAAGTGTGCGCAAAAGCTCATCTGAGATGAAACTTGTGAAAAAAAAACACAATGAGGGAAGATCGATCATGAGTGCCAAAAGACTACTTTCTCTCACCTAAGTGTTTGATATAATGGACTGAGAAAATAAAATTCTCATATTTTCTCCTCTGACAGTACAATGCTCTAGAAGGCTGTGGCACAGCTGCTGGTAAGGAGAATAATATTCATTTAGAACTGGCACAAAGCAGACAATGTGATTCAAAATGTTGCAATGTTTTCATAAATCCATTCTCCACTATATCCAAAGCACCTTCACTGAGAGTGAGACAACAAAGTCTTGTTAAACAGCCCTAAAAAATTTTAATTTTTTTTCTGGATCTGGCTTTCCATGACAATTATCAGACTGGCATTTGTCAAGATGATGTCTGTTTTGTTGGCATAGATCACACAAGCTAATTCTGCTCTGTTCTTGTTTGGCTGAGTCTAATCTAGTGGAATTCAAGAGTCAGCCAAACTTGGTATACTATGCAGTGGAAAAGGTTGGATACAAAATCTACAACAAATATGTTATATTAGTGGACCTCTCTGATTTAGGAATAAAGAGGGTTAAAAAAATGTCCTTTCTGTCATGACTGTCTTGAACGTTGTTGTTTGTTGTGCTCATAAATGTCTTTGATAACCCTTCTCTTTCTATTTCGTGTTGGAATTCACATAAGAACAGGATTACAAACAGCAGGTTCCCAGGCATGAATGTGACATCTTCTATTTCAAAAATATGTAGGCCTCACTTTTCAAACTCTACTCTGCAAACCGCTCAGAAATACAGTTTCTAAAGGAAAGAGTGTATTTTCTCTTAGTTACATGACTCTAAGGATACGCTTTTTAATTAAAAGCATTGTTGGAGTCCAAACCATATAGCTAAAAACACTGGGGTCTTCCACCCCACCTAGAGTAAATAACTGTTCAGTGTTTTATCACTGAAACCTCTGAGATTTCCTTCTTTCAGCTAAATCCTTCCAAAGTGCGTAGCTGCACACAGACTTCTCCATAATTTGCTTGCTAATTAACTGCAATAATATATATCTGTCTTATTTCTGTCTGTTCTTTTAACCAGATTAGATTTTCCCCGAAGCACAAAGGACCTTGTTCCACAGCTGCCCCCCAGTGCTGCTGTACAAAGCAAACAGTGCTGGGCGAGGAGCGGCACCGAGCACCCGCAGGGGTAACCTCTGTGCCGTGCTGACAGACGTCTCAGAGACCACCATCTGCACAGGCCATGTGTCATCCGTGGCACCCAGCAATGCCTGTCAGGTCTGCTCCCTTGATCAGGACAGCATCTCCTAGGCAGGGCAGGACTTAAGCCAGCTCAGGTAAATATTAAGCACATTTGACCTTGTGGTACTCTTAAATGAGCATCTCCTCTGCACAGAGCTCTCCAGCGTATGACATGTGCTGAGCCTGCCTTAGTGAAGGAGCTCTGAAGTTTCCTGAATGGAGAGACTGTCTCATGCCATTCAGCTACTTTTGCATGCAAACTCGTTAGATCCATCTTTAGACCATAAAAATTTTACTTGCTCAACTTATCTGGGCAGTGATTGCTTCCAGAGCTAGGTGCAGAATTGTGGCATGATCTGTAATAACCTACTCTGCAGCTCTGTTGTTTGGGGTTTTTAATGTTGATTCATTTTCATTAAGGTGACTAATGTTAGTTAATGGGTGGTACTGTGTGATGAGGGAACAGTGTCAAAGTCTAAAGCTTTGCTATGCACTGAAAGATATGCACAAGCAAGCACAGGATTTTACAACAATAGGAACTGTTTATGATTTTACAGCTTATGATTCATATGTTAAATGAACAGCAAGAATAATGGTTGCAGTTGCACAAACTTAAATTGAAAATCATCCTGAAAGTTGATTAAATTCTGAAAAATATTAAAGGGTATCTTGTGAACTTTTTTATTCTTGTAAAGTGTGCTATTAATAGTAAAAATTAATAATCATGTTTACTACACAGGGTTTTATGGCAATCAGGTACAGGATTTCCATCATGTTTCCAGGTGACAGCCTGTGCCTTGACTTCCTAATTTGTTTTTCTTCATTTATCTGGACCCAGATAAAAAAATACCTTAGCTGTCTATCCCATGCAACAAGGCTTAAACCAGCAACAAAGAAAAAACAGCATGTCCATAAACAAGATCAATGATTTCTCCATTAGTCAGTGTATCACTACAAAACCAAGAACCACATGTACCTGAAAACATCTGTTTCTGCTCATATTATTGAGAATTCAGTGTTTGGTTTTACATGCATGTGTACCTCTTTTAGTCTTCTGAGGATTTTCTTTTGTTTGTCTGTTATTTTTTAAATCTCCTTCTGTTTTGAAAAGACTGCTTGAAAAGAGAGTTTCTAAACAAACACTGATGTTCTAGACCACCATCTGCAATTACTCAGTGCAGAGAAAGAATCCTGAAAGGCTAACTTTCATCATGAGGAGTCCAGAAAAATGCAATCTCAGCATTTGAACAGCAAGCAACACAAAACATCATTTAAGAGTATTACAAGGTCAAATATTTACCTTAGCTGGCTTAAGTCCTGCCCTGTCATCATAGGAGATGCACAGATGCCGAAATGAGAGCCTGCTCATGTAACATAATCTACATAACTTGTATAGCCTATCTGCTTAATACAGAGCTTTTTGCAGAAATAAACAGAAGTCTTTGCAATAGCTACATTAATACTGTCCACTGTCTCTCTTATTTTTTCATTATACTTTTTACAGTACAGTGCTTAATCTTTCTTGCATCTACAAGCTTTATATACTTGTTTCTACAGAGATAATACCAACATTGGAGGTTTTGCAAGATGCAGACTCTGTAATAAATTAAGATCGAGCAATTGCTTTCAGAAGTCTTTAAAAAAGATCTTTAAATTAATGTTTTCAGGAATGGAAGTGGATGGGAAAAGGCAAGCTCTATATTTATCCTAGGCCCATGGATTCTCTTGCTTTGATTTTATTGATGAGCTATTTCAGTTATTCTTATTGAATCACTATTAATGACAAATCAGTGCAATGAGCTTTACATTTTGTAAAGCCAGAAACTCTACACAGGGTCTTGAGTGGGTAGAAACAAATGCTTTTATTTGGCCTTTCAAATTGACAGTGTTAAAAATACTTTAACTTGACAAAGGCATAAATTTTGAGCTCTTTAAAGTGTATCAACAAAAAAATTCCTCATAATTAGATATTTAGCAAACATGAGTTAAAGTATGAAGGCAAACAAACACAAACTTGAATGGCAATACTATATCTTAGTTATTACCTACATATATGGAGGGGCTATTACATTTAACTTCAACATTTACTTTTGGGTCTAGGGATAGTTAAACAACCTGCTTCTATTTTTGTTTTTGAAAATCTTGTGCCTTGTAAGCTTTGGTGGGGGGGAAATAATGAAGAAGCTATGTGAAGCCATGAAGTACTTTGGGTCCTTCTCAAAGTTTTCCTCAATGTATTAAACTTCCAGACTAACATTCAAATAGTTATGTGCTGAAGAGATCTTGCTCAATTTGTGAGCTAAAGATCATTGATTGCTCATCCAGACACACAGCATTTGAGCTGTCAAACTGAAATGGAAGCAAAGTTGATAACTAGATTATTTTAATTTAAAACAACAGCAATTTCTTAAGAACCATATGCAAAAATGAATGTGCATGTCTGAAAACATCTTGGAAAAATACCCCTCTAAAAGTTGTCTAAAATTCAATACTGTATTTTGTGCTACGGCATTTTAAAATTTTATTTTATACAAGGGTCTTGACCTTGCTTCTTTGAACATCCAAAACCATGAAGTTATCAAGCCTCAGCACAGCAGAGTAAACATATAATCTATCTCTGTTTGGTGGACTGGAAAATGAGGGTTAGGGGAGCAAGGGAGTTGCCAGATAGTTTAATAAAAAGAATATCAAGAATCTTCATTTAATTTCTCATTTTAGCAAGTTGAAAATACTCATGCATACAAGTAAATACTGGTTCAGGTTTGTATTAAGCCATTTCCTTATGTTTTTTTCATAAGATTATTTCTTCTTCCTGTGAGGAAACAAAAAAGGACAAAAGAAATAGGGAGTACATATACAGAGTCTCTCACAGGCAAATGCATTTGAGAGGAAAAAATATCTTTAACTTAGAGAAAGAAAGAAAGCAATCAAATATTTGCAATCAAATTAGGAACACATTTATCTATAAAGAATTCAGTAATTCTCTCTAACAGCCTATGGTACCTATTCCTCTCATAGGGAAATTAGTCTAAGATTTTGTTCAGAATTATTCTCTGACAGGTTACTGTATCAGAGATTACTGTAAAAGATGAGAGAATTTGTGATGATTAACCATTTTGTTCAGTTATCAATTTGCAAAAGTTGAAGCTGAGATTGCTTCTAACCATTTTTTGTCAATATGTTTATGCAATCAGAGAGTGATTAAAAGATAAAAAAGCATGATGCTTTCAGCTCCTGAAAAATACAGGTCCACGGTTACCGAAAGCTGAAATTTTGTTCAGCCTTTTAACAAAATATTGCGGATGATTTAAAAACAGACAAACCACAGGAATATATATATATATATATATTTGCCTGGCTATGTTTAATAAAATGTTACTGAAATGTTAACAATATGATTTTAAAATGCACATTTTCACAAAATCTAGGGGGAAAAAAAGTTTAAGATGCAGCTATGTATTTCACTAATTTGCAGTATGCATCCATTTTCCCCTTAATTCTCTGGGTTTTAACAAGAGGAAAAAGCCCATGCTATTTGCCTGTTGAATATCTTTAAAGTCATTGGAGTTAATGTCAGAAAAAAGGTGGATTTGGTCCTACCAGTTAGTTTTATTTCTGAAGCACTGCTCAAATATACAGAAGATAAAAATCATACATAGAAGCTATAGGAAAAATTTTCTGTTTAGTGAGTGACAAAGTATCCCTGAATAGCAAAGACAAGTGCTTAAATTATATTTTAACAACTTTACCTACATTGTTACACCATAAATAATTTATATCTATTCAAGATATCAAGAATTGGTGGACAATGATACAAATAATGTGCATTGTTAATGGAAATCAGCAAGGAAAGAATGTTTTCAGATACACCACTTTTCCGTCAGCCAAAGTCGTAGGCTGTGCTTGGTTTAATTATTTTGAACTATGTGATCAATTACGGTAGTGACTGCAGCACAGCACATCAGCCCTCAGGAATTCTGTGCAGCCACCGTGGAGGCAGCAGGCTCTACAGTGGATGGAAAAGGTTCCTTTGTGCAGAAGGTCCAGGGGCAGCTTGTCAGAGGCAGTTCCAAACACACACTGTGCACACATACTAATTTTTCTAAACACTGTATTCAAAATAGTTTCACTGGTGCTGGATCACTTGTTAGCAGTCTTTACCTTTCTGCCTAATGAATGCTAATGCCAGGAGCCATTGGGTACACAGAAGTATTTTACAACTGTGGCATCAACAATTGTGTAATCATGTAATCATGAAACTGGAGAGTGGGCTAGAAGCTGGCAAGTTCCTGCAGATTTGATCAGTTCTGTGAAGTGGTTATGATACAAAAAATGTTTTCACCTTCTCTTTATTAAACTGGTATTTCGTTTTACTCATGGAATTAATTCACATCTTCAATCCAAAGGATTTATGTGTCTGTATTGTTTATAAACTACTAAGATACAGCCACCTACAGCCTGCTTGCAAAGGAAAGCAGGGAAAAAGGATATACTCCTGCTATTGTTAGTATTTTTTATATTTTTTCCCCAGTTATTAATAGTTTGCCTTCTTTTCACAGCTTTGTATGTGTTAAAAAAACCCCCAGTCACTGCAGTCCTGGAAGGACATTTTATATACTGGATTAAGCTCTGACTCTGCTATTAAAATTTATTTTAGGTTGTACAAACTGACCCCTTGCTCTTTCCCTGTGATACTTCCCATAAGGAGAACAAAGAGGGGAAAAATACTGAGCCTTTCTTACAAATGTGGCTGAGGAGATTCTTTGGGGAAAAAGAAAGCATTATTTATTCTGCTTCCTACAATGGTAGTGATTTCCACATGTCTATCTGCGCTGGAGGAAAAAAAAAAAAGACTAAGGAAATATCGGATGAGCCTCTGTCTATGCAAATAACTTAGTTCAAAGAGGGCAAAAAAATCGGAATTTCTGGGCTTCTTATAATGAAAAGGAAGGTCGAGAGTTTGTGTTTATGGTGCGTGTTATACCTGGGTCATTTACTTGGCTGATGTACTTTGTACGCTACTAACACTAATCTACAGATGTCAACACACTGTAAACAGGCGTGGAGGAAGACCATGGGGAGACAAGTTTTTAAGCTTTACTATTAAACGAACAAACAACCTCACTCCTCAAACTAAAAACATACCCCAAAATTTTTAAAAATACAACCCAAGGGATTGCTTCTTTTTAACCCATGCTCCGTCTCTCCAGTAACTTCCGAGCGGGGGATGAAGAGCAGGAATCGCGGGGCAGTTTGGATGATGCGATCGGTGAAGATCAACCCGCAGCGTCTTTCCTCACGCTGAGGAAAACCACAGGGAAATGAGGAGCCCAGCGAGCCGAGCCCCGCGCAGGATGCGGCCGCCGCTCCGCCCGCGCTGCGCCGCCGCGCCGCTGGGGGGAGTCGGGGCGCTTCCGAACGAGCCGCTCCCGCGGCGGGAGCGGGGCCGGGCCGGGCCGGAGCGG
>JANRMJ010000081.1:5239590-5251153 GCA_025584955.1 Alethe diademata
CCTTAGTAAAAAAAAAAAAAAAAGCGAAACCATGAGCTCTGTTTTAAAACTTTTGAGAGTCTAGAACATTTCACCAGTGAAACTCTCAAAGACTTGTTATTACAGAAAGCAGATAGAATGTGGCATGCTGAGAATAATGGCCTAATAGAAGGAAACTATAATGTTTTATTGCCAGGAACTTTGCATCAAAAATATTGTGCCAGAAGGTAAGTATATGCAAGAGAATAGCATAGTTGCTTTCACTACTACTTTCTTCTTCCCTTTCCCACTCCCCATATGATTAATACCTTATCTAAAGCGGAACAATAAACCAAGGGCAGACAAACTAATGGTTGTTATAATTTCTTGTTTGATTTAGTCATTATGACTCCACTCATTTGTAGATTCCACTTTCTCTTTGAGGTGTTCTCTGTGGGGGAGAGCAGCCATAGGGCAAAGGTTCCTAGAGCAGCCAGCACCTCCTCACCCTGGGACATGTTCTCCCACAGGGAATAGATGGGAGGTTTTCCCCCTGCCCCTACTACCCAATATGGTACATTTGAAGTAATGTAGTTAAGAGAGGGGAAACTTTCAGAGCTGGCAGTGGCAGCTCTCAGAGTTAGTTGCCTGGTGCTTGTTTCCAGCACCAGCATTGCTGTCGGAGTGGGTAGAGCCAAGTGGAGCATACTAGTAGATTTTCTTAAGTAAGCGTTGCCAATTGATGATGGTGGGAATGTGCTGGCAGACAAGCTCACTGCCTGTATTACATAGGATTTTCTCTCAAAACCCTGAGGTAGTACACAGGCATTGATAAAAGGGGCTCCACTCTGGTGCTGCTATGGTGTTTCTATGAAATACCTTTGTCAAATCCCAGCCACAAAACAATGTGAAAAGGGAGGACTGAATTAAGTGTGAAGGTGGAATAAAGAATACGATTGTGATGGAAGGGACAGTAAGATACAAAGCTCTTATGTTCAGAGTTCTTTGTATTACAAAAACTCCAAATAATGTGCTCTAAAGTTGTCTAGCAGGATGTAAAATTATTTTATGACTGGGCCTCGTAATTTGCCTGCATAATTTCAGCATTTGCTCATAATTTTCAGTTAAGGAAACCTGTATTTCTCTTAGTTGTATGGCTCTGCTTTCCTGTGAGATTGCAGCCACTTGCTGCTGCCAGCTTGGGTTGCACTGACTTCGCAGGGAACTGGGACTGGAACAGTGTTGTTGCTTAAAGTCTGTTATTTTACTGAGCCATTTTCTATTCTTCTATTTCTTGGTAAGATCTTACAGTAATACAGTTGATCACGATAGAGTTGATCAGGTTAAGGATTTCTTGGCAAGGAAGAGTGCCGGTGTTGAGGAAGACAGCAGGAGGTGCCTTGGGCAATTAAAGACAGATATGGGAAGGGTACTGGATCACAGAGAGAGGAGAGAGGAAGCATTCACACAGTCCACTTAAATTTATTCTTTTACTTAATTAGTCTGCACTGAAGCAGTTCTAGATTTTTTCTCCATATTTCTCATCCCTTTTCCCTCCACTCCTCCCAACCCCAACTCTAGCACCACCTCTGCTCCTCACAAAAGACACTGCCAAAGATACTGCTATGCTCCTGACTGAAGCCAGAGAGTTGTACTTTTTTTATATTTAGTACTCTATGTCTGTTCAAAATGCATTTCCTTAGCTAGGTTTTCTGTGGTACTGCTCTCACTGAGAGTTTTCTGGGCTGTGGGGAAATTGCTGTGTATGAATAATAAATATCATCTTTAGGGAACAACCATTACTTTTCAGAGAGTAATACTCCCAAGTTATGTTATGTAGTTGCTAAAATATGTCAAGCCTTTCATTTCTCGGGAGTAAAGGAAGCTTGTACTTCTGCTGTGTATTCCTCCATACACAAGGGTGTGTGTACACTCCTGTGTCAGTATGAGAATCATTGACAGCTCTTGCATTTGAAACATGCTAGAAATTCTAGCAGGAGAATCCCACTGTATTTTTTCTTGTAGTGTTGAGGGGAATGTGGATTATCAATTGTGGTATGATTTTACTTGGAAAGCAAAGTGCTGACATACATTTGTTGTTGAGTTTTAATGGGCAGCTTGTAAGGTGGGTGGCATAATTTAGCATCATCCCCCCCAAACATTAATAGCAATAAATAAAATAAAATAAAAATATATATACAATAAAAATACTAAACAAGAAATGAAATGAAATGAAATGAAATGAAATGAAATGAAATGAAATGAAATAAATAAATTAAATAATTTTTAAAAAATTGTGTTTACTGGCTACAGATGTGTTATGCTGTACCCAGAAAACAAGCCATCTGCACGGTGAAATGTTCACTGATGGTGCACTTCAAGCTTGTAACTGCAGTGTGTTGTTCTCCCTCTGAATGCCTTGGCTCAAAAGGCCAATCCTGTGGGTTCTTGTGTGCTACCCCCATGTCAGATTATTTGCATCCTTCACACTGGAGTACTTCCCATTCTGACTGAAGCAATCCAGAGGAACAGAAGATATACAGCAGGTTGCACAGCTTTTGATGAAGCTTTTTGCACTGGGAGTGATCCTCAATAATAGCTGCTACCAGTTCTGCCATTAGTCACTCACTTTCACATAGAGACAAACCTAATCCAAGAAGTTAATGTTAGGAAAATGCACATTCTGCCAAAGCAGTTGAAATTACATGCTTCAAACAATTAACTACTCTTGAGGAGGTTTTTTTGTAAATCTTTATGTATATTCTTGGAAATTTATTCCGCTTTAATTGTTTTTCCTTGGAAACAGTCTTGTGAATACTCTTCAGTTTAGGTAAGGTTCACACCTATTGGTTTTTAATGCACTTACAATTAATGGAAATGTGCATAACGTGTGTAAACTCACCTATTAAGATCCCTAATGCACAAGGCCTTATTGTTCACAAATTAATGTCATGAATCCATTTGGACGTCAACCAGGAACTTGTTGTAATTGCTTACACATAAGTAAAATCTTTCCTTGTGTTTTAATTAGTTGATGCAAGGGATTAATATGATTACATGGAAGGCAGCACAGTTTTTCTCTTAATAAATCAAGCAGTGTGGGTGCCAAATCAGCCCTCAATCTCATTTGGGCAGAGTGCTTTGATAAAGGCACTGATTAGACAACTAAGGCTTCCTGTGGCAGCAGCAGTAGATCATTCAGGTTTGCTGATACTGTGCAATGCAGGTTATTAATCAGGACTAACTATATGCATTGGCTATGAAACAAATTCAAGGCCACTACAGGGCATGCTTCTGTATGTAATTGCTGACTTTAAGGTACTGGGTTAATTGATAGAAATTAAGAGGACCTTCCATTTACTGATATTGCATTTTGGAATACACCAGCTCCTTCTTTGCTATTTAGTCCATTTAGTTTTGAACACATGCTGGTTTAGTATGGTTAAGTAGACATCCATTACTCTGCCTATTTTTAGCTTTCCTGTTTCGTACCTTTCAATTTTCTTCTAAACCTTTCCAGAGAGGCAGCAAACAATTAAATACTTTTAATAATGATAGGTAGCATGGTCTGAGACTGCTGCATGCAATGTCCTTAGCTTATGTTAGACATTCAGAAGAACTGAATGGTGCTGCTTTATGAATAACACTGAGGACTGCTTTTTTTGGTGCAGATTATAATCTGCATGTTTACCCTATGTATCTGGTAATGTACTCCAGGTGTTTTGATAAGACAGCAAATGTGTATATATAGGACATAAAATCTCAGTCCAGCACACTCATAGCTATGTATCTATGTATGAATTTGAATCAGTGCTGTCTTTCTGATATATGGTACAAGTAAGCTTATTTGGGAGGGCTGACCGGTGATCTTCAATGCTTGTCTGTACAGAAGGTAAACCGGAGTAAAGAAAATTCAAGTATTCTTTGACAGAGATGAATTGCAAATGCTTGTGAGTTCTTACTATCTTAGTCCATCAAAAGTAAGCCCTGAGACTGATTACAAAACTGCATAGGACTGTCATTGAGGGCTTTAGCTAGAATAATATGCCAAGAGAAGAGGATTAAAAAAATATTTCTCTTGCTATTTTACTATGCACTTCTGCAACTGTACGTGTAAATGGAAGAAGGAGATCTGAATATCTGGGTTAAACATATTTTTATTCATTGAACCTGTATTTATTCCTGTCCCTGCTTTCTTAGCATACAGTGTTTGTTGGATGAACCAAACAAAATCTACTAATCAAATCTTGCTTTTTTGATGTGTTTTGTTGCACACATCTGTGCAAGAATGAGGAGAAGGTTGTTCTGTATCAGGTCTGTTCTAATAATAATTGTGCTATTGGTAATAGAGCTGCCTTCTTTCTTTTTGCAGAAATACTTGATTGTGTTTCACTCAGCAGCATCCATAACAAGCAGGAAACTTGCTACTGTCAAAGCCTTTTTTCTTTAAGTCTGGACTTCTGTGGCATAAATTGCTTGTAGATGGGGTGTGAGCCAGTCCATTCCCATTGTCTGTGCAGAACTAGCCACGTGAATGCCACAAATTAATCACATCTAGCGTGAGAATAGAAAGCTCTCACCCACTAACACGTTTGTGAAAGCACTTTGAATCCAAGGGAAGGAACCTCTCAAATGGACATGAAAAATGTTGGGCTTTTGAAGGCTAGGAATTATGCAGCCTGACCGGACCTGTCTGCTGCCATGTGGGGGGAGTGAGGGATGGGAAGACTACCAGCCTGGGAGGCTTTCTGCTAAATGATCTGCTTTGACTGACTGATGCTGGGGTCATAAATGAGTTGCTGGCTACAGCCGTGCTGGCGCTCAGAGTGCAGTGCCAGCTGTCTGCCTTGCTGGGGAACAATAGCAATACCCTCTGGTGTGTGAGAAAGGGACATTCAGGCGAGGGTGTGAGAAAGGGACATTCAGGCATAATGTTTTATTAGACTTTGGGATAACCTTTTCTTTTGCAAACCTCAGGATTCTTAGATAGGAAGTGTACAGTGTCATTTATAATTAAATTTTTTCTGTATACCTATTTGTGCATAAAATTTCCTTAAATGTTGTCCATGAATTGGCCAACATTATGCATTCTGGTCTTGTCTTTCTTTTTCTCTTTAATTTTTCCTATCTGAAAACTGATGTAATTTTGAAACATACTCTTTTTGTAACTTAGGAGTATGAAAAAAACCCCAAAACACCCCATGACCAAGTTGGATTTGGAATACTTGCAAGAATAATTACCATTGAGCCATGCTTGTAAGACTGAGTTTGAAGAGAAGGGTATTGATGTCCTTTTCCTTCCTTCTCCTCAAGACCCTTGGACATAAAGGGATGATAGATGGAGAACTTCTGAGCCCCATTGTTTCTTGGAGTATAAATTCTTTGGAGCAGAAGCAGTTTGTATTTGAGTGCATGCATGAAAGCAGACACATACCAACCAGCCAGAACATACACATCATTTTTATATTTATAGTTTATGATAACAGTGAGCATAAACTGAAACGGTAGCTAAAAGACATTTTAAAGGGTGTGTTAAAAGCATGGTGTTTGTGTTTTCAAAAAAACTGCAATTGAATGATGTTTTCTCTAATCTTTTGTTTAAACATTTACCCTGAGATGCTAACAAATCTTGTCTAACGGAAAAATTGTACTTTTGACAAAGACAGACTTCACTGTGGAAGGCCAGAGATTGTATTAGCAAAGAAAATTAAAGATACCATGACATTTACATAAAGATTATACTAAATACAAAGCATCAAGTGTGCATACTTTTTTCTGGTGTTGTCTGATCACCGAATATCCTAGCTAAATGGGAAGTAATTTCTAGTGTGCAGCCTGAGTTCTTGAGCTGCAGGCTTTGTATTATTTCCTTTCTTAAATCCTCATAGTCTTTATTTTTTGCATCACATGTACTTTTCTTCATTCTTTCCTTTTCTCTGTGTAGAAAGCACACAGAGCCTGTGGTGTAAGGTGGGGGCTGAGGGGGCCACATGTCTGCCCTGCAGCATCATGGACTTTTTTGTGGCTTTGCCTTGGAACTCTCACACCACTGCTGCCCTTCAGATCTTCTGCAGCATCTGTACTTTTCCAACCTCGAGCCTCAAGTCACTCTGAAGGTCACATTACAGCTAACCCCAGAGAGCAAAACATCGAGTAAAGGGTATATGGTTTCTCAGAGAGATGACCCTTCTGCACTTGGCCTCTGGAAATCTCTGGTATAATGACAGAGCTTAACAGCTTGTGCAAGCACTAGTGGCTTGGGGTTAGCCCTGTTAAACAAATGGCTGTCTCACATTACTTGCTGCCCCTATCACATTCATAATTTGATATTCAAGAAGCAGCCTTTAGGAAGTCATGAAAAAGGAAGTACATAAAAGAATTGCAGAGACTTGGTGCTTTGTTACATATTTTTGTGTGTCTTCTTTTTTGTCTCTGTCTGAAATTAGCTTGTGGATGGTACTGTATGACCAAGTGAGCATCACTGTTTTCTGAAATGCTGAAAATGCTAGAGAATCATGCCTTGCAGAATTAACCGAAAGACATAGATATCTGAAACCATGCCCTGAACCATCACCTGTGTAGGTACAGAATGTTTTTTATCCCAAATTCAAATCTAGTATTGTTTTAGGGAGAAATACATGAGTTGGAGAGAAAGGCTGGTTTTGTCAGTGTCTGAGATGTAGTTAGCAGTATGGTAACTATTAGATATTTCTGTCACCAGAACAAAGTTCTTGACTGCACTCATCCCTAAGGCTGTTGACAGCTGTGTCTTGTTTTCTATCCATATATTATTTTCGACTTCTCATATTATCACAAGATCTTACTAGTCTCCTTATCACTTGCTGAGAAACTGGAATTCAGAAAACCACGTAGAAACCCTCATGGTGAACTAAAGGCATAAAACAGTAATCTTGATCACTGATGAACTATAATTGCTGTTCCCCAGGGAGACTAATAAAAAATTATGGAAAACTGATACCAATTCTGTCTGCAAAGTCTTGTTGTTACTGCAAAAGGCTATCTGCTCTTCTTCCATCTTCTTGCTTCTCATTACCTCTTTTTTATGTCAGCAGAAACATCTGTTTGCAGCAGTGTGGATTTATGCCAGTTCAAAGGGATTGTGAACCTATTTCATAAATCAAGTGTTCTTTGCAGCAAAGGTATAAATAGCTACTGAAATAGTCCAACATGGTCTCAAGTGCAGGAAAGAAGAATGTTTATTATTTCAAACCCCTTTGTTTAAACATAAGAATTTGGTTCACTTACTCTGAAAAGTTTGTATAGTTTTTGTTGTTGTTGCTTGGTGTTTTGCTTGTTTTTTGTTTGAATTTTCTTTTTCTTCAGTATGTTTAGGAAAAAATGTATCAGATATAAAATCACTTGATAGCTATCAGATGAATACATTTTTATAGGTTGAGGGTGACATTCTGTGATCCTGTTTTTGTATTTTTACTGCAGTTAAAACTGAAATGGTCTTTTACAATGACATGCATTTGTATGATGATATTTATTTGTATATTATATAAAATTAATTATATAAAATTAGTTATACTACTGTTATATTATATAATTAAATATATAATAGATACATAATTTAATTATATTATATACTTAACTATTATATAATAAAACTATTATTATTTGCATATTATATACAAACTAGTTAAATTACATAAAATTAGTTATAATGCTACTAGATTCTAGT
Source organism: Alethe diademata (assembly GCA_025584955.1). Taxonomy (NCBI): domain Eukaryota; kingdom Metazoa; phylum Chordata; class Aves; order Passeriformes; family Muscicapidae; genus Alethe; species Alethe diademata. Next base: position 5,247,254 of record JANRMJ010000081.1, read on the forward strand.
ATTTGCAAAAGTATATTTGCATCTCCTAGATCCTGAGATCGTACAGATATGCACAGGTATGCTCTGAAAGTCAGAGGAATGCTGTTCCGCAGTAAGACTTCTCTGTGCTGCTGTATTAAAACTGGTTGGTATCATAGAGACTAATGTAGTATATGAGCTGAGTACCCTGTTCTCTCCTGTTGTCCATTTTGCAAATATTTCTTATGACATGATAGATTTCTTATGAAAAGATAGATTTGTCCTGTCATTTGTTTCATAATGTAAGAATTTTTTTTTTTTTAAGAAAGTTAAGTTCAGGGAGCTTAAACCTTAATAGCATGCATCTGTGGAATTTAAAGTAAATTTTATATAGTACCTTTCAGATTTTTTTTTTTAATCTCAAAGTACTTAATGTTAATTGGTTAGTGACTAGAACCAATCTGAATACATTGTATCAAAAGCTGGTCTATTTATCTTGTCAATTTCAAAATGTATGTTGAGGTAAGCTATATATATGTGCATTTCAATTTAAAGCATTCTGGATTTTTTCTATTTTGAAGTTCAAAATTTAAATAAGTTTCTTTTCTAAAGGATAATGGGCTTTCCAGATGTATCAGCAACTATCTGCTGTTTATGTTTGAGCTAATTCTCTCTCAATAATTCCACTCATTATACTGCAGAGATCACTACAGAAACCTCCTTCTTCAGTAAAGAGTTGTTTTTAAAAAGCTTCTTTTCAATTATTTATTTGCCCTGCTTTGAGAGAAAATATTCTTTCTATTTTTAAGTTATTTAATTCAATGCCAATGAAATCCTTGAGAGATGGTTACTCTGTGTTTAGTCACACATGGATCAGTAGTACCACAGATTACTACTAAATTTCGGACTAAGGAGTCTTAAGAATTCATGGTATATGTATTTTCTGAAAAGTACAGGTGACACTGGGCCCGTATTTCTACCCTTCTTTTTAAATATGCTTTAAGCCATGGTTTTAAGTACCTAGTCACATTCGGTTTCATAAATCTTTGTAAATAAGCACATTGATGCTTCTTATTACAACTCCATGGAGCATAACCCCCACACAGCTATATTTGACCTTCTCATATCCTCTTTCCTACTGCAAGCAATGTTGCTGTATTATATCAGTTCTTTAATAAAATACAGAAATTGTTGAAGCGGAGCTCTTCACTGGCTAATGAAATTTGAATAATAATAATTTGAATCCCAGATTCAAAATGACTGTCATACATATTATTTGTATACTATTGTATGATATTTGATGGACTACTCTTAGCTGGCAAACTCTTTGAGATTTTTTTCTACCTTTGTAGCTAAAAACTACTCAGTATGGGATATAGCATGGGTGGATACCTAGACGGTTGTGTTTACTTTCTGTATTTGTTGTCTAAAGTGCTTAGTATTTATATTAGTACTGTGCTTATGTTTCATCAAGAAACATGCAGATATGAAAATCAGAGCTGAGAATGCAGAATAAGTGGCAGTTGCAAACTATTTGTAATTCTAGTCCCAGAGTTTTAGTGTTTAGGGTTTTTCTTGTCTTCTGCCATCATTCCCCAAAATCTTTTCAAAAGAGACATGTCCCTACATGCCTTCAGCCCAGATTCCTGTAAGGTTCTTCAGTGCCACAGGCAAAACACTTTCAAAAGAGAAGTTACAGAGATGCTTTCTACTGCCCTATATCCTCTGCCAGAGTAATGAGGACTGAAAGTTCTGCTAAAGAGATTGCTCATCCATTTTAGTATGTAAAGAGCTGAGCAGATACTGGGATTTTACCCTAGCAACCCAAGCTTGGGCCCTGTAGAGCAAAAATTATGCAGCTATTATTTTCTGAATCCTGATGGAGGCAGAGAAGTATTCACATAATCAGGAATAATCAGGATAAAACAGAATAGAGTGCTTTTATTTCCTTCCATTGGGAGGAGGAAAAAAACTTTAAAAAGGAAGGTGAGAGAATGCCTTAACTTGATTAGTGTCAAGGGCATGAATGATCTTCACCTCTGCAGGTTATAGAGTGAGGACAAGCTTTTCTAACCATTAGTCTTAGCTGGGATCTGGTAACATTTTTTTGTGCAATGCAAAGGCCAAGATATCTTTCCTTCATTGCTGTCAAGAGAGAAATACATTGATATTTCATATCTGCTCCTCAGCAATGCTTTCTACACGCTAGTTCCTCAGCAGGTAAAAACTATGGCTTGGTTTTGCTATATTTTAAACAGTACTGTGCACTGCAGCCATAACATCTAATGTAGGAAGCCTTAAAGCTATTGATACTTTAAGTACAAGGTTGCAGTAATGGTCTAAGCAGCACATTTGTTTTTCCGTCTGGGATATCAACTGGTGACCCAGTGCTGCTCTTCAGGCTGGTGTTCAGTTTATGATAGGTGAGAGAAACAAAGAAGTCACAAAGAAACCAGCTAGAAAGATCAAAGGTAATAGGCCTCTGCTCTTGGGGCCACAGATCTGTTTGCTGGATGTTGCGGGAGGATAGCTGTCTGAAGGTTTTGAAGGTTTTATCAGAGCAATGTAATGGAATTGATTGTCTGGCAGACAATCTGATTTGGGAATTCCAGCGAGCCGCACACCCCTGTGTTGGCTAATAAGTCACTGGCTCACTAAGCCTTGTCATTTCCTAATATGTTTTTGTTTAACAACTTGTGGACTTGCAGGAGAGCCCTGTTTACATTGTAGTCTTTTCCAGTTTTACTATTTTTTCCCTACCAGACGGCTCTGTTGGGTTCAGAAGCTCCTTGGTGAAGGGCCTCTGCAGGAGATGTGCCTGCATTTCTTTTGTGCTTGTGATACGGTTGTTCAATGGTGTTGCTGAGTAAAGAGATCTGAACTGCTGACATAATACAAGTTAATTACCTGTCTCAAAAGTAGAGGCAGTTCTATGACCAGTATGACCACTTGGAGTCATCATAATCACCAAGCCAGAACTCTTGATTTGTGTTGCTGAACAGAAATAGCAGTTGGCATTCACTTAGATTAAGTATGAATTATTTTAAACCTTTTAAAAGGATATTTGTTGCAGAATTTGAAACTTTGATTCAGGGTTCTTGGTATGATATACTATGAATATACATAGATAGTCCAGTATTTTTCCAAATCTGCTTTTGTGGCTTAACTTTGGCATTTGCAAGCAAATAAGCAGCTGCATAGTTTTTCATAGTGGTTTTTGTGCCTTGATATACCAGTACTTTGACATCTAAATACTTTTTTGCGCACCTGAACCTGCTGGTGTTAGTAATACATGTCACCAATTCATTGCAAAGAGAAAAGTCTGAGACCAGATATTTATGCTTGCAAAATTTAAGGCCTGGTCAAATGCTGGGTGAAGTTCAGCCACTTAGTTGTTTGTGTGTTTTCTCTCTTCCTAAATTAATTCTCCATTTCATGTCGTATCATGAAACAGTTTTTGATGTCCTAGTCAAAAACTCCCAGTAAGACTTTTTTTCCCTTTTATGTGAATTCTTTCCTACCAAAGAGCAAGGTAGCCAACAGAGGGAGCACACACATCTTGCATGCTGGTAACAGCCTGACTGTTAGGGTTGACAACCAGGAGCCATGTCTCAGATGTGGCACAGAGAGCAGTGTTAAAGTACTGCATCAGTGCAATGATATTTGGACACATTCAGAATGTCGTTGTTTTTCACTGGTAAAGTCTGCCTTGATTTTTCCTTTTTTTTGGAGGTGGATGAACCATCTTGAGACATGAAGTATTACTGAGGAAATAACACTTGCAATAAGTATTTTTGGAGGTTAAATATATTGGGTTCTGAGTTTTGTTGCTTTTTTATATGGATCTGAATGAGTACAACATTGCTACTGTAATGAATACATTATTTATTAGTTTCATGAGGGCAGGGAAAAAAGGGTAGCATCTGTGCATAATTTGAATTC
>JANRMJ010000081.1:5312010-5331753 GCA_025584955.1 Alethe diademata
GAATCACTGTATGAGGGAAGAACTACATATGACATCTTTTGCTGGGAAGGTACAATTTAGATATATACTTCTTTTTCTCCTTGACATTTGTTTCTACTGTATTTTAGTTAGTCAAACTTTTTTTAGAGGCTAAATTGCAAAGACAAAAATGTTTATTGTATGGAAATATGTAATGGTGTTCACTGGTAGAGAAGGGATGTGGCTCTCTTTGTCTTATTTGTGCATTCTCTCTTGTGCTGGAAGACATATTAGTAAGGATGGAAAAATTACACAGGGGAAAGTTTAAGCTGACAGTTGTGATCTGCAGTGTTACCATTCCAGATTACTTCATTTCACCTTGTTCCTTTGTACCAGACTCAAGCTCTTTATGAAGACAAACAACCCTTACTCTGTTTTAGACTACCCACTGAGCACCAACATTTATGCATTTAGATGTATTGTAGAATGAAAGAATGGTTACAACAATGGCCTCTTCACTTTATCAAAGCAAGCAAATACTTGCATTGAAAGTATTGAAAGATTAATATATTTTGTCATTAAAACAGTTAAAAGTAGTAAGATGATCTCATCAGCCTTTGCAATGACCATGAGGATGGTTGAAGTGCCTTTTTGTCTGGCGAGACTGAGCAAGAGAGAAAATATCTAAAATCTAAGTAGAGGCGCATCAAAGCAACACACATTTAACACTACCTAAGTACAGTGGAGAGAATGTTCATGAATATGGCAGTGGAGCAGCATATTCCTCATGTTTTTGTGCCAGTCTGTGGACAGTGCACTGCTGTTTTTTGGACCAGCCAAGGTGGAATTTTTGTGCCAAACTAGTACCAAGTACAAATGAGTGACAGCTTACTGGTGTTTCCCTCTTCTATTTGCTATTTCAAAAGAAAATTTGTCAAAAATTAAATCTGCGTCTTTCTCTCCAGCCTGACAGAGTGCCTTAGGGAGGCTGGAAAGGTAGGTGGAAAGAAACACAGAAGGGATTTCTTGACTGGAAAAACTCTTTCTTTCTGCTTATTGGTCCAAGAAGTTCCTTGAAAAGAGTACCATTCTGTTGTGCAAGTTCTTATTTCCATCATTAGGAGGTTCTCCCAAAACTGTCTGAGATGGGGAAGCTGCAGAAGGAGCAGAGCTTTCCAGGACAGGGCAGAACAAGAAAAAAAAAAAAAGAAAAAACAGAAAGGGGAAAACCATCCTTGTCTTATTTGCTTCTATTCACTTGCTTCCATTGTCAGCTGGAGATTAGCAGACATTGTATTGTGTGGATATTAATGTTCTTTCTTTTATATAAGAAAGGTTTTGTCCACTAGCTGTCTAGAGCCAGTGTTCTGTAATGCAGTGCATACTAGTATTTAATTTTAGTTCAATGATGTTTTTTAGGTCCATTTTCACTAAATCTCTAAAGCACACCACATCTGTGTTTTGTTGGAGCACAAATGGTTAATCTTGGCATTTAACCTATTACGTCAGTTCTTAGATCTGTCAGAGCTGCTGATTCAGAGTTGGTTCCGAAAAACAAAATACCTGTGTGTGCAAAAAGGAAGGAGGAGGTGGGGGAGAGCATTTATTGCAGGACCCCAGGGTACTCTTTGAAACATAGGAATGTAATAGTTGAATACTGGAGTATTTCAAAAACACCTTTGGAAGGTGAGCCCACTCCTCTAAATAATGTTGATTGGCATGATTATGATTCTGGAATGTCTGTGAAAGGATCACTTCTGGCATGAGCTGAAATCTTACAAAGTAATTTACTGACTAGTGAGAAACTATGAAATTAATTTTCTTCTGTTCTCCTTATAATATAACTGTTAGTTTGTTTTCTCAAAAACATCTTCTCCCCTATTTTTCTTGAAAGTACATGAAATACATGCTAAAAATAGTGTCATTAAAGGCAACTTTTTCCTTCTCTGCCTAAGGAAGATTGTTTAAAATGAGATTTTAATTTTTTTTTTAATATATATATCTTGCCTGTTTACATCTTTGTTATAAACCCATTTTATTTGGTGATTAACTGGTTTTCAACTTTCAGAGAGGGTTTGGATAAAAGCATTTTCAAGAGTTCTTCTACTTAAATAAATAAGCATCTGTGTTTTAATGTTCTTTTAAATATCATTCAAGACAGATTTTATGTAGATATATTTGTTCCATCTAATCTATGCTAGCTTTGCACCTGACATACATATTAGTTTTCTGTTTCAAGGCAAACACAAGTGCAATTCTGCAGAGACCAGAAGAGAAATGGTGAAACACATCCTTCTCATCTAAAAGTCAGGCGAGGCAAATAATCCCATATGAACAACCTAGCAAATCTGTTTCTTACAAAATATAGATATGAAAAGCTGAGAAATAGATGGTAACCACGTGAGAGATGAAATGAGAATTTAAGTAACAAGCACCATAAATTTTTCCAGCTTTAGTAAGTGCTTGTCTACTCTGCAGTCTGGAAAAAAAATCTATGTCTATAAAACAAGCATTCATTTCTTTTACCTCCTAATTTTTTTATGTTTTGTGCTGTGCTGTTGCATCTGCTGAAACATACTCTTTGAACATCCATGCAAATTATAATTTGTGCTGGCTTCACAGTTGTTCAGGTGATTGTCACAGCAAGTCCTAGAAGAATGTCCTCTTATTTGTCTGTGCATGTGTGTGAGTGTAATGTATCCTAATGGACAAGAAAGATACTTAATCCCTGCTAAGAAATGTTAAAAAAAGAATTACTGGTCCAAACATATTTTGCCTTTCCTTATTTGAATTAACACATCTAAGTGGGATGTTGAGTTTTACTTTGGCTATGCTTAGGCTTGTTCAAAGGCCCTGATTAGATATTTATGTACCCTTAAACAATTGTGTGAGTATGAGGTTCCCTTCTATAGCATGTATGCTATACATGCAGGTGCTCATTCATTCATTTTCAACTTCTCTTTCTGGGCCCCAGTTACAGTTTTGTAACTGTTATTGTAGTCACAAGGTACATTATATGGTCTGTGTGACTTAGTTCTGCACACCATGTAGGAGGTACGGAGTGTAAAGAGCATGGCTGTGCATTCCCTTCCCTGAAATTTGGGAGGACTGTTTTGCCATGACCTTGCTCTGGATTTTCTCTACATTCTTGGCTGTCCCCAAGCTGTGAGGCTGATGTGTTTGGACAAAATAATTTTGTTAAGTGGAAGTCCACTTAGAAAAACAGAAATAAAAATTGATGGGAACTCTACATGGTTAAGTGCTCAGTGCATTTTTTCTGTACCTATGATGAATTTACTTAGAAGCAAATTTTAATAAATATTTTGATTATCTGCTTCATGTATTCTCAACTGGAGAGGTCTGACTTCTCTCTGTAGTTACTGTGACATGGGAACAGTCTGGGGTTGGCCAACATGTTAAGCCATGTTTGAAGAAAGAATGCATCAATGAATTTTCTTTGCCCAAGGTTTGTTTTCAGTTTTAAATAGCTATCATAAGAGAATCTTAAATCTATTGCAAGCTGAAGAAGTTTTCAAGGAAATAGGAAGCAGGATAGAAAGAAGTAGCACTTCATTTCTGAGTACTTCTTAAGTCAGTGTAAGACCATGCTAAACAACAGAAGGAATGCAAGCAAAAAGAAAAGGAGCTGTATTTTTAAAAATCAACAGATTCAACAACAGTCCTTTGTTTACAGCAGGGTACATGTAATCACCTGCTTGTTGTATGAAAGTACCAACTGGTGGGACAAGCAAAAATGTGTATTACAAAGTGGTCACTTAAAAAAAATGGTTGGTTATGTTTGGGTCACAGGTATAAACCTTTTGGTGCTGTTTTGCCCACAGCTCCATGAACTGACATAAAAGATGGGGAAAAAAACAAAACAAATAAAACAAAAGAGCTTAAACAAAAGAGCTTGGAATGAGAAGCAGTAAACTGTTCTCCAGATGTTTATCTTTTCAGTGTACATTTCTTTTGTGTATGAGATACTTATCTGCCTTATACAGTATTTAATTTAATTCCAGGTTCTGCTGAAGAAAATGATAATTGAGATATTGAAGAAAGTTTTTTCAGCTGAAGTTTGTTTCAGTTTTGTTGAGGAGATGCAACCTGTGGCAACTTTCCTTTACAAATTTAGCAGTTTGGAGTTTGGTGGAAACCTGAATTGTATCACTCCATTATCTCAGTTAAGAAGTGAAATTACATGCTGTACAAGGAATGGAAACCTGAAGCATTTTATAGGCAAAGCCAGGGCCAAAATACTTTGCAGGAACTTGCTTCAGAGCAAGAGTGCCTCTTTTTTGTCTCTCAGTGAAATTGTGTATAATAAATTTCCTCCTGATGCTGTATCAGCAAGTAATTGCTTCTGCTGTATCTTAAAAGCTTTTCATACTTTCATCTTCAGTGCTCTTTAAATTTTATGTATTGCTTTGAGTAACTTCCCTTTACAATTAAATTCCCTCCTGCTTTGAGGCTTTACTGAAAGTGAACCCTGCATAACAGAAAATTAGTGCTGTGCTTAGAAGAGGTTTGCCAGATAAATACTTCATTCCTGGATATATAGGTTAATAACTGCATCTTTATACGTTTAAAACAGATCATGAGTCCTGCACAATTGTACCATTTTCAGATTAGAGCCTCTCACTCCCTTCTTCTCTCCATGTTGCTTTCTTCTCCCTTCCTTAAAAGAAAGAAGAAAATGGCATGGATTTATATAAAACCATGTAAAGCATATATTCAGCTGTTGTGTGGGGAAACCTATCCACCTATATCACTAGTAAATCAATTCTGGCAGGAGTTTCTTCAGCCATATTCTCTAGATCCAGCAATTCCATTGTTTACAGTTCTGATTTATATCAATATTACATTCTTACTCTGTTTGCAGTGTTAAGCCTTAGTGATTTTTTTTCTGAATGCTTTTTTAGAAAACATAGCTTAATCTATTTCCTTGATACATAGTGATTTAAGAAGTATTCTATCCATTTCTGAAATTTTTGGCTGGGAAGAGGCTTTTGGGATTGTTCAGCGAAAGGTCATGCAGTTAAAAAGCAACATTAAGTCTGAAATGTACAGATAGAGGTCCAGTCCTTAAGGGAAGAAATTCAGTGTTAATACTTCCTTGTATTTGTTTAAGAAAACCATGTTTTTTTTCAGGCACAGTGTTAGTATCTGGGTGTTTCGATTGAACTTCTTAGGTTATATTGGTTTTCTGTTTTCCTTTTTGTGAAGCTGTCATAGTAGAAACAGTAGTTTTCTGTTGTAAACAGAAGTATTTCTGTTTTGTAAGGTGACCAGAGACTAATCTAAACCTTGAAAAAAAAAGAGAGCTTTTAAAAGCACATGTGACTCATTAGAAAAATCATGACTGAAGGCCCAGCTGCTCAGATGCTGATTTTTGTTTTTTAACAAATATTTCTAAATCTGCTACGAAGAAGCAAGAGGTTTTGCAAAATCTAGTTTAAGATATTGATAGAATTCTCAGTGATAATGGAAACAGGTTCAGACTTTCTGTATTAAATTGTTTTTTATGCAGCATTGTGGGTAGCATACTTGGAACAAAGCTTGCAGTTGAATTTACAGTACTAACCAACTCATCAGTGGAGCAGAATTTTTGTTTTCTTTTTATTTGATACATTTTTTCAGTGCAAGACTTGATGCTTTGGCCACAAGCTTATTATGTGAACCGAAAAGCTTCTTTGTCTTGTCAAATAACTGTATGCAGTTAAGATCTTCAGGATGAAGTACAATTACTGTAGTTTCATTGATCATCTGATATACCGAAGGTATATTAAGGCAAACCTAAAAATGAAAGCTCTGAAAAGGAAATAATTGGAGGAAATAGTTGATCAAGAAGTTACTGCATGTAAGACACACTGGAATTTGTGTTGCCTGAACCAGAAAGTTCCTTCTCAATTTCTAGGCTTTTTTCAAACCTTTAAGTATTTAGAGAGAAATTCAGAAATCAGTTTATTTTCTGTTACATTGATATTATTTCTATTATTGCTGGAGCCATTGAATAAGTTAGATGGTTATTTAAAGGTATTGCCTGTATTAGATAATTGACTTTTTTACAAATCAGCCTGATTAAATCAGTTAATCAGCTTACTGCTATACTTGTTTAGTGTCTATTGTGCTTCTAATTGATTGTTACTGTTGTCTGCTGCCTAAGAAGGCAGCCTGGGTTCTATTGTCACTACACTTTTCAGCTGTATGATGAGCAAGGGGTCAATGTGGGATTGCCCAGATGCAGGCATTCCTTCAAGCTGCTGGCATGGGCCTGGGGTGTCATCTCCTTTCTGGGAAGCTCTGACAGGTGCAGGAGGTAAAAGGGAAAGCAGATCTCCTGGTGTTGAAGCTGGAGGGGTCACAGTCAAGTCAGTTACCGAGTGCCAGACCGTGAGCCATGCATGGCAATGGGAGATCTGTGCCAGGCTGCTGGGCAGGGAGGCTGATAAGGACCTGTGCCACCATGGGCCATTTTCTTCTGGAGTGGAGAGGGAGAAAGGCTAGGCAGTACTAAAAACCCACAAGCTACCAAGGGGCTAGAAGCTAGAAAAAAGACACTTGTCCTGCCTTCAAGTTTATCTAATATCTAAGACCTGAGAGATTGATAGAGTGTCTGCTGAGTGTCTCTGGAGCCAATGTAATGGCTGGCAAAGCTGTGCTAATGCATATCTAGCAGGACTTTATGAATCCAAGTGAATACATTGAAGTAAAATATCCAGTAGTATGTTACCCAGACTTTTCTATTACTCATAGTATTTGCTTGCCTCTTACCTTAGGTAATTCAGGGATGGCAGTAGTCACCCAATTCTACTGAACAGCTTGAATGGCTAGTCAGAGGAAAATATTACTCATGACTATATATATGTTCTTGACTAAGAATAAATTGATGTCCATTGTGCGTATGCTGTGAATTGTTCAGAATTATACAGTTTCTTACCATTTTCTTTTTGAGTAATGACTTGTCCAACTTGTCCGTGTTTTAAAATAGCTGTGGATAATCTAGATAACTGGAAATCTAAAAACTGGAGATATTCAGATGGATATGCTGCTTTTTCTGGAGTGTTTTGTACCAACAACTTCTTTTTAGAAGTACTTGGACTTAGCTGGTAATAAAGATTAGTTGGGCAAAATGCTCCCAGTTTTTTATTTGATGTGATCAGAATTAATTGTAAGGGGAATATGATTCAATGTAACTTCAATTACTGTTTTTCCCAGGAAATAATGTATTAAAAATGCAAAGGAATGTTATATCAAGCATAAATGTTCTCTTTTGTACTTTTCCTTCGTTGAATTATATCTTATTCAAACTGTTCAGAAAATCAGTTACGCTGATATGCTTTCTGTGTGACAGGCTGCAACTGAACCTCATTATTCATACAACATATCGATGTGATGTTACCAAATCTATTTATGCTGTATCCATTTTGCACTTAGGGATAGTTTGCATACTCCTACGAGCAAAAATAGTCAGCTTGCAGTAGTAGAAGGCATGGCAAAAAATGGATGAAGTTCACAACTTCTTTCTTTGTGACACAAGGGCCTTCTTTGATCTGCTTTCAGGTTTTTCCTTGTCTCATCAATATGTACAAAGCAGGTGCTAAGTCAAAAAGCAGATACACTCTGCATTCTTTATAAATCAGTCCTTTTACTTTGTTACAGGCAAAAAGTTAAATGAGGTTAGGAAAAGGTCCCTGTCTTGACTGATTGGCAGAAAATGCCATGCCTAGCTGTAATTGCTTATTGGATGTAATTCTATTCAAAGCCATTGACTTGACAAGCCAGTCTTGCCAGACCGTGGGCTCTATTGTATTTCTTGTGTTGATGAGATGTAGTTTATAGCATGAATGAAGGAACAATATGTTGTTACAAGCCTAGTAAATATGGAGAAAAAGAAATCTAGAAGGTATTGCTGGTATATTATATGTGTTAGGAATTGGGGAATGCATACTCTGTAATAATTTCACATTCTTAATGTCCAGCTCTGTTCCCTAAATGGTCTCTGGAACATTTTTTCACAAGTTATAACTAACTTAAAAGATCAAGATATGAAATCAATCAGAAAAGGATGTCAGAATGACTTCAGCTATGTCAGTGCTGTTGGATGCAGGGCAGTTACTGTTCCTCTCTGCCTGGTCCAATTTGCTTGCCTTGTAAGGTGCACTCATTGACCTTTGGCAGCTGATGCTGTAAATGTATCCACCGAGGGCAAATTCCAGTATATTCCTTCAGTGACAGTCACCTACCTCTGATGCATTTCTTCTCTGGCATGGACTTCACTGTCCCTTCTTTTTTCTTGTCCCTTACAACCTGATGAAACTTCCTCCCTGAAACTTTGTTTGATTTTATTTCTAATTCTCAAGTGTGCAAAATGCACTGGGAATTAAATTACAAAGCTGGTGTTACCTCATGTACTGCAAACTAGCTCCCTGAGGCATTTCGTCACTGTGCACGCTTGAGACTTTACAGTGTGGCAGCAGGGCTATAAAGTGCCTAAACAAAACATTATGCATTATTGCAAACAAAATAAAGTAATAGTAATAAAATAGGTTGAAGGGGAAAGAAACTCTTCCAGCTAGGTTTCTAGGGAGGGCTGCCAGGTACTGCATATGCCTGGTGACATGCATTTGGCAAGTATATCCTTGAGACCTGATACAGTGTAGGGAGGCAGCAAAGGATTCCCCTGTCATTCATCCTGCACACCAAGCAGTGCTGTTCTGCCGACTGCTGCCCTCTGGAGGGGTCCCTAGCCCTGAAGCAGGAAGGCAGCTGGGGCACGGGTAAGCCCCAGGAATCACTTCTGACGTGAAACACAGTGCAAAAGAAGGCGTGGAGAAAGAGGAAGAGGGTGTTTTGGACTCCTTTTGACCTCTGAGCCCTTGCATAGATGAAACTGATCTCTGTGACAGCACTATCTTCTCATTGCTCCCTTTATAACACCATGTTCACACACTACTATGCATCCCAAACACTAGTTGGTTGTTTCACGTATTTTCACTTGTTCTCCCCTCATTTGTATGAGGGGACTACTGCCTCTTGCGAAGGGAGCTGACTTCTATCATGTTTGCTTCTGAAATTTAGTGTTTTTTGAGGGAGGAAGAAAATCAAATTGTTTCACAGAGTTCTATTTTTCAGCTGTTTTTCTTTGCATGAAAATCATAATTAAAACTTAGATTCAAGTGGACTAAAGGTATCCATAATGTCATGTTCAGTTCGTTGAATGGTTTTAGGGAAAACAGTTGCAAAGAGTGAAACAGTTACTTTAGCATATAAAAAGGAAATCTAAATTTTAGAAAATATTAATTAAATTGTGGGAGTTAAATGCTTCTCTTGTTCAAACCCAAAAGTTATTTGCACAATAATGCTTATTCATTTATTCATCCTACATGCCACAGCTAGTTCTTTCCAGCTGATGCCTGTGGTGACAGCTTCAGCAAGGAAATAGTCTTATGTGAGAGCCTCTATATCTTCTGATTATATGAAGAGATTTGGGTGAAGTTCAGGTGGCAGAAACTATTCCTGATGTTTGGCAAGTCTCCTGTCTGTGCAGCTGTTCAAATTGCATTGCAGAAAACAAAACCGAATGTTGAAATTGTAGGAATAGCAGATAAACCTGAAAGTTGGCTGTACTGGTCCTCTCATCTTCCTAACTGGATATTTATATGTCTACATAGTATTCAAATGGTTCGGTCATCTGTGGTTATTTTGCACAGCAGAGATATACTGCTGTTTTTACCAGAGAAAACCTGAGGTAGGCCTGCACACAGAAAGTTTATTATGTCACCAACCCTGGACCATGTTTGTTTAAGTCCCATCTCTACCACCTGGTGCTTTATCAGTCATAATGGACAAGGAAATAAGGTGGATAATCAAAGTAGGGTCTAACTTGATGTATTTTTTAATATATTGTTCTTTTCCAGTGTCTCAAAATGCCTTGATGAGCTTCTTCTTCTTTATGCCGGCATTGTGCAGAAATTTGGGGTTTTTTTGCAGGAGAAAACAGGGCTACAGAGAGCCCCTGTGGTAGCAATCTCATCATTGTACTGTGAGACTTGGTGCTCATTACCTAATGGGTCTCACTCAGAATAATACCTAATCAGGTACTGAGTGGCTGAGAGGTGCAATCCTCTGAGTATTGAAGATCCTGCTGAGAAGTCTGTATGTGTAGTGAAAGGCTTCTGTTCCCTTTCCCAGTTGGTAAGTTAGAGAGATGAAGCCTTAAAAGCTGTCTGCTGTTGCTTACCTTTCCTGCTGTGGGAGCTGTGTTTAAGTCAAAAGAGCCCTGCTGTGGAGAATGTCATCTGGATTGAAAATAACAGCCTTGATTTGTCAGGGCTTTAGACCAGAACAGACAAGAGTGTAGAACTATTGTCTCTATCTTAAGAATTGAAGCATAGTATCTTACAGCCCTTCGCTGCAAATAGTGATTCAGTAGGACTCAGCATGGTTATTCGGCTGTCAATGAATGTGTTTGATGTTGATCTGCAAAATCCATCAGGGTAGGCTGTAAACAAAAATGTGAGAGTTTTGTAGATATTGGATGCAACCCAGCCAGTCCAATCCAAATTGTCTCTGCTGAACATTTATTGGTGATGTAAATCTTAGCCTTACTGACAAAGGGGATTTAGAGTGCAAAAACCCAGGTTGCTTCCTGAAGCTGTAATAAGTCACTGAGTAAGGAAACTCTTCTGCACTGACCCTTGTATGAGACTACTTATGGGTCATCAGTGGTTTGGTTAAGCTCATAAGAACATTTGTTTACACTGAAACTTTTACTATTTGTACCAAGAGGATGTTTGAATTTTCTGCAGTCTTAATGGGTACTGAAAGGTCTGGGATGTGTCTTTCAGCTGAAGCAGACATTAAGTGCTACAAACCTTGAAAGTAATGCAGCTTGATGCTCTACTTGTTCAGGCAAACCTTATCTGGCTATATGGCAGTTCTGAGAGTAGCTTGCTCTTCTACTGTCTGTAGTGTTGTTGTGCACTCCTAATACTGCATGCTGCTTTTGGGGGCTGGAGGAAGCCTTTAGCCCAGTTTATGAAGTTGAGGAGAGGGCCACAAACAGTTTTGCGTAACAGGTCCACCAGTACCTCTCTGTAGGCTGGGAATGAGGCGATAAACAGAGGAGCAAGCTCTGGCTCAGCAAGGCTGGCTCAGATTCTGGCAGTGGCCAGGCTTTGTAGGAGCATAGACAATGCCCTTGACTTCAGCTGTCAGTCACATCAATATAAACCAGCAGGCATCAACAGGGTTAATAAGGGAAAACAGTAATGCAATCAAAAGTTGTTTTAATTGTCTATTAGTTCTAATTACAGTGTTGTTGAGTGGCTTACTGGATTTCATATCAGAAGAATACTTGAAGTAGTATGAATAAGTATATATTTGCTTACCCCAAGGTAAGATGTAGGAGGTGCGTGTGTGTATATATGCATTAAAAACAGACTGAAAATCCTGCTTGCAAAACAAAATTATGCAGGTGAAACCTACACATTGAAGAGTCAAGACCGGAGGTTCTGCCTCAGTAAGTTAGGGCTGTCATATATTTGGGAGCTGGAATGCCAGTGTTAACTGAACCAAAATGTTGGTTTTACAGTTCATTAGGAGTCTTGGTGAAATGAACAGCTCACACTGAGCCATCTGAAAAAGTTTTTGTTTCTAGAATACTTTGAGCCCCAACTACAATGTTGAGGAGAGACAGCTGGAGGGAGCTGGTGATGGGAAGAAAACCCCGTTTTCTCTTTTGGTGCTTGCCCAGAATTATGAGAGCTGGATACAGTTGCCGTTTCAAGAAAATTTCTATTTGGCAAAGACATATGGTCTCCTGACACATCTATAACTAGGCTTGTGGTAAACTCTTTTACACATTTGCCGATTCCTTCTTCGGTTAAATGATTTCCAGCAGCATGCTTGACAGCTGTAAATGTGAGGGTTCTGCACATCTCCCCCTGGACCAGACCTGTGAGCCATGCCAGCGGGTCTGGGCACAGATATGCACAGCTAGCTGATTCTTGTTTATCCTGACTGGAAGAATGTAAAAAATGTGCTGGCTTTCAAGGGTCAGAGGCTAAAATATGGATGTGTTTATTGCATATTTTGGTTGTCCTTTTACTAGGCAGTTTGACACATTCTTTCAGTGAACTTTCCAGAAGATAGATAGCTCAAAATGGGAACAGGAGAAATCACTCCTGTCAGGATTCCCATACATGTAATTACCTTCAGGTGTCAAATATACTTAGTGACTGTTGATTTTAATTTTTTTTGCTGTTCAGACATTTATGACTTGTTGTCAATGAGGTATTTAATTTTATTAATGTGAACATTCTTAAAGGGAGGACATGAAAGATCAGTTGTATCAGACTTTGCTTTCCCTTATTAAATGGCTGGTATCACATTGTAGATAATTGTTTCACAGGCATACTTTTGGTCGACTTTTTCAGTCAGCTCTGAGGAGGGATGCCTAGATCTTCTTGCACCACTGAAGCACTGAAAGCTGCTCTTAAGTCTTTCCTTCTGTGCATGTTATAGCTAGATCATTATGAAAAGCTGTTTTGAGCTCCTTTGTTCCTTTGCTTTTTACTTTGTGTGTGGTATACTTAACTGTTTTAGAAGCTATTAAATCAGCTAATGTACCAGGGTGCAAAAACAGTGGCAAAATGGGCATCTTAAAATTACTAGCCTGGGAATGTAATTGTCAATACATATTTGCATTCAAATGAATACTCAGATTTTTTTACAGCAGCAGCTAATGGAAGGGTAAAAATATTGCAGTCAGAAACCAAAAATCCCATAATATAGAAGACAGCATATTGAGAAAACATAATATGAAATCTGTTTTGAATTTATGCAGCTTTAACTTTTCCCGATGACTAGGAGTGTAAATCATGTACTGAAAAAAAGGTAGAGATGGTGTAGTCGGTTAGAGAAGGGAAAGTAGGTGTTTTATTATGGATGGATTTTATGTAAAATCACTCAAAACAACAGTAAAAAAGAATTCAAAAATTTTTTTGTGTCATGTGCAGCCAACCCTTAATAATTTAATTAAGCCTTATATAGCCTTTTGCTGGTCCAGGACTGCTGAAATGATACAGCTCTTCTTTTTCAGTCATAAAGTGTGACTGGTTCTCTGTATCCAAGAAAAACTGGAGGTCAGCGTTTTTTTAGCCTGTATGAATGTGGTCTCAAAATGACAGAAGGAGAATGTTCAAGCTAATAACAAGAGGAATTATTGGTTTTATTCATATAGGAACCTCTTTAATGTTTGGAAGAGTGGTTTAATGATGTGATCTGGCATTCATTCTGCAGTGCACCATTGTCAGACAGGAAAAAAAAAATACCTCAGTTGGCATTTTTGCCTAAGGGCTGCTGAGAGCTGATTATTCTTCTAATCAGAACCATCACAATCAAGGCAGACAATTAGCTAGGTTAGGTCTCTGCTGATTTCTCCTGTGGCCCTAAGCATCAGATGGCCTTGAGCACTCTTGAATCCTATCAACAAGTATTTGAGTAATACCTGTTTTGCTCCACCTGTTGTCATTAAGATCCTCTTTTCTTCTCTTGAAGTGCTAGGTTGTGTTCATGCTTATTTAAATTACTCTGATTCCAGAAGGCATGAACTGTGTTCAAAAGAGAAAGCTTACCAGCCTAGACAATAAATGGAATTTTAGTTGCTTGTGCGTAGCATGAAATTCTAGACATTATTTTGGTATACCATGCATATGTTGTGACTATGTACCTAATTCTGTATTTCTATCAGTAACATTTATTTTCATGCATAAATTCATGTATTTAAACAGTCAGCTATGTAATCGAATATACAACTTGAGAGTGTCATGGGGTGAGCCTTTGTGTTTTAAAAAGGCAATATGCTCCTGGTACCTGCAGCCTGCTTCAGTTATTAATTCTGATTTTCCTGTATTAATTTTGCACACAGCTGATGCTGTTCTGCTTAGCTGGAGTTTGTTTGCCAGAGTGGTCTACTTGATATCTAAATTAATACTAATAGTATAGATTTCTTAATATTTCTGTAGCACAAAACAAAGTATGGAGGATCAAAAAGGGTTTAATATTTATTTTTTAATTTCATAACACAGATTCCATTATTAGTGAACATAAGAATTCATTCTTGAGACAGTCTGGGAGTTTTACACCGTTTAAAATTTATTTTTAAAAGTAATTAATCACATCAAGATGATTATTTTTCTGTACTTGTTGATGGAAGACCTCAGGTTACTAAGTGGCTGTTTTGTGTCTATGTGAAATTGCTGTTGCATCAGTTTAATAAAATTTTGGAAACACTGGTTGCGTTTTTTTCAGTGTTAGCAGAATGAAGATTCTTGAGTTTTATATATTTTGGAGAATTTAAATAGCAATGTTCAGCAGATAAAAAAAAAATCTAATTTTAAGACCATAGAAATGATAAAACAATGTCCAGCCAATCAACCCCAACGTATTAAGAAATATCTCTGTTATGCTGCACCAGAAAATGATCTCTATGTTTCAGGCTGAGAAGTTTAAAATAATTGATTTTCAAAGGAAGAACAGGTTTCAATTAGCCTTTACAGAAATATACTCATTTGTAGTGCATTAACAAGAGAGAATATTCCATATCCCATGTGTTACTAGCACACTCATTTGAACAGACTGTGTTTCTACTCACCATACACACACACACACACACAGAGCTGATACTAACCAGTGG
The DNA here is from genome assembly GCA_025584955.1 of Alethe diademata. Taxonomy (NCBI): domain Eukaryota; kingdom Metazoa; phylum Chordata; class Aves; order Passeriformes; family Muscicapidae; genus Alethe; species Alethe diademata. The sequence continues at coordinate 5,326,670 of JANRMJ010000081.1, forward strand.
AGCCAGTAGTGTTTTTAGTCCTTTGCTGCCTGAGTATTTAATCAAGAGCATCGTCTCAGCATATAAAAGTGAGAAATTTACATGGCTGAAGTGAATTAAGCTTTAATGTGTTTAAGCACGTAGGAATTATGTGATGCCCCCTACATTCAGATTACTGGTAAAGATCAATGATAGTGTACTGATAAAGTCTTAGATCATTTCTTATCTTGCTTAGTGTGGAGATAGTGGTGGTAAAGTCGTGACCTTCTAATGGACTGAAGAACCATATTTAAAATTTTAATCCCTGTAAGAACTTTTTTTTGTGTGCTATAAAAGGTACCCACTCATTAAAGTAAAAGCTTTTTAACCCTTTCCCTCTGTGAATTAAGAGTAAAGTATTGACCACTAAGATATCTGTAGTTCAGTTTCCCGGAGACAGAGTAATTAAATGAAAGATTTAAGAGGAATTACTGTAATAATATTGGTAATAAATGATTCTCAGTATGAAGTTCTTCATTATCATGTTTCATATCATAAAATGCTGTGTTCACGCATTCTTCTTTGGCTGCAGTAGTTTTCCTCTGACATTAGCACAATAATGAATAATTTTACATTTAGTCCATGCAGATTCACTGCTTAGTAGAGTGCCTTCTGTATAGTTTGGCCTCATTTCAGGAAAGTATTTAACCATTTACCTAAATCCTTTGGCTTTGTATGTGCTTAATTCTAAAGCATCAGTTTAATTGCTGTCTTGGACAGAGCTGCTTATTTGAATAGAGGGCCTTCATAGCCATGTCTGTAACCTTTCAGGAACTGTGGAATTACTGTGTCATGATGTATTTTTTACATCAGCCATAGCCATTATTCAAATGAAGAATAAGTTTTAATGCATTGTTACTCAGATCATTCTGTAACCTAACAAAAGATGTCTTAGCATATATTTAAGGGCATTCAAATGCCATAGTTTAAAAATACCAAGATAAAAATGAGGAAAATGCAGTAAAAAGCTCAGAATGCTTGATCAGTAACAGAACTAGTTTATAAGCAAAGGCAAAATTACTCTAATGAAATGGCAAGAAACCAACTTGTTTCAACAACTCATCAAAACCAGCATAGTAGTTTACCAAAAGGCAGTAATTTTTTTTTGTTGACTTATTTCTTTTTGTAGTTCAAAGAGCAGTTAGCCTTTTTAAAAACTATTTTAAAGGTTCAGGCTGCTTTGTTTCTTTGATGTAAACGCTAATGCAGATAGATGCATTATTATACTTAAGTTAGAATCGTAATAAATTAAAACTTATTTATAATGTATTTTAAATAGTGATTTTTATTTAATTTGACATATTTAAGGTACAAAATTATTAAGATTGTTTTTCCTCCACTTAATCTATGAAGGGAAAAGTTAGGGAACAAAAATTGACCCCCATCTGCAGCATGTTGTTTGCAAGTTTGCTGAACTCCAAAGATCTCAGTTGCTTTTGGCTCCTTAAATTATTATGCATGAAATGCATAATTTAAAAGGCTTTTGTATTTGAGGGAAGGAATTGGGGTTCTCTACACATGTTTCTTGCCATGTAGTGGAAAAAGCAGGTGTAAACCAAGTTTGGTTAAGTTTGCTTTACAGTAAACATTCTTGCAATACTTCTTTGGGCATAGATAGCCTCTCAACAACCTTAAAGAGAAAGCTTGAACAAAAGAAGAGTGTTCCTAAAGAAATGGTTATGAAGTGTGCATCTTTAAAAGCACAGTACAAGTTGGACAATATAAAAGTCTAAGACGTCTTTGAAGTGTGGTACAGGATTTTTGAGTTGCATTTTTTGTTGACAGTCAAACTGTACAAGAAGAAAGGACAAATTTTGAGATCTGAATTCAGTTTTAGTCAATTCTTAGCTACATATATTGCAGGCAGTAGAAAACAACTTCATTTGTCTAGGATTTTTTTCTACGTGGAAGACTCCCTGGAGACCTGGTGCGATGCATTTGAACTGATATTATAATATATTCTTTTACATAAGCTGTTTATTTTGATTAAAGTTGTGATCTGGATGGTTTGGGATAACAGAAAACAAGATTTGCATTTTCTCTAATGAGTAAATTTCTCTTCAAAAAGGAATTTTATCTCTGAGTGGTTCAGGAGGGAGACTCTTGCCTCTGACTGTTGCAGGTAGCAAAGGTGAAAATGGTCAATTATAAGAGCAATGATTATCTCTTCAAGAGTGCACCATCACAGATTATAGATTACTTTCTTTACTATGAAAATTATGGTAGGATTTGAATGTCAAGTCTTGGACCCTAAAAATGCTTAGGAGAAGATACGTTTCTGTTTGGCAATCAAGCTGTACCACTCACAGATTTACGGATTGTAGTTTACTGATCTTCAAGATAACTAGACCAACTGATAAAAAAATTCCATCATTCACATTGAGCATGAAGAGCCCAAACCTCTGACTATGCAAAAGATGGCTATTGTGACACTATGCTAAAGACATATGATTTATTTAGTGTGGTCTTGATATTTTTTGTTGGCCAGTGTTGGGAGAGCTTTGTTGGTCTCGATGTGAATTTCTATGGCCCAGCATGACTGCTCCCTAGCTTTTCACATTGATGTGCTCTAACTGGGATTTTGCCCACACAAGTGGCCTAAATTCTAATCTGGCGCTGTTTAGCACCGGATTATGTGTTTATACCCCAACTATCAGATTGAGCTATGAACAGTTAACTATTGACTTTTAGGCTTTGTTTTGTTTCCTTAATGCTGAACTAGTATTTTGGAATAAGAATGAAAAGAAGAAATATTTTGTATGCTCAGTAATGAATTTTTAACATCTAAGGAAGAATGTAAGGGCTTCCCAGTAGACAGGGGGTTTTGCCGTACCTGTGCACTCCCTTCTTCACACCTGCCATCTGGTGCCTTTATAATAAATAGGACGAAGAAGGTAGGGTGCAGGAAAAGAAACCTTTAGTTTAATTTTGCTATGGTACTCTCTGCTTTTTATCCTAATGCTGTCTGCACTTTGAAAAACGGTTGCAGTATTTGCGGCACACAAGATCATAATTCAGTTGTGAATGATGCAATTTCACTACAGGTTGAAGATTAGAATTCATTTAAGATTAATTTGGAAATAGTTTTAAGAAAAATGCAACAGGGAAATTAAGAAAATAGCTTAACTTTTACCTCTCTGAAATGTCTGATTGTTCTGAGACTAGTTCATTTTTTCCTTTTTTCTCCTATGTCAGTAACTTACACATACATAAAAAGGTAAATGAGCAAGTTTTGCACATTTTATCAATTCAGTCTTTACTTATACGTGTTGAAAGACTGTTTCTGTCACTCTCGAAGGAGTAAGAATTCCAAAACTCTATAATAGGAACCACATTATGGGAGCTTCATAATTTGAAAAGAGATGGGAGGAATAATATGAAGTCTGCATTGAATTCCATGGTTTGTCAGTCTTTCTCAGTTAAAAAAAATTGTTGCACATCAGAGCATAATCTTTGTAATTTCTTGGGTGCTTTTAAAGACCAGGTGGCATTGCATAGTACAAAGCTTTTCAGATCACATTTCTAAAGAGAGAAACTGATTTAGATCCTTACCTTATCTTGTTCATTTGATATACAAAGATAAATATCTCTAGGTGAAAAATTGTTTTAAGTTCTATTGTTCAGAGACAGTATGTATCAAGAGTAAGCCTGATGGAAAATTCTATAGTCCATATGCTGTCTTTAGAAGAAATTATCAGAATGAAAAGAAAAAAATTCTTGGAAAGAAAAAAAAACCTTGGTGCTCCTGCTGACTGTAATTTGAAACTGCAGCTGTTCCTTTGCTGGCTTGCCCAGCATAAGAGAGAGACTAATATGGAAGGGTAAAAGGAACAAGGTTAAATTACTATATTTCTCTATAGAACTTCCTCTGAAATGTCATTTGCATGTCAGGAAAGAATGTACTTTTCCTTCGGGACTCTTAAATAGACACAAGACAGTTTTACAGAAAAAAAAATTCATTGATTGAAGCCCACTTTCTGGATAGCAAATTGTCTGCTAATAAATTTATGTACTCATTAGCTATTTTAACTTGGGTTTTATGTAAATAAGTTCAAATTACTTTTGATAATGTGTTTGAATGTATAGGTTATTCATGCTAATAGCAAGCTATGGTTTCATGCTGAAATTTCTTATGTTCCTGGGTCCGTTTGTGGTGGTTTGTGATGTTTTGGGGGCTTTTTTCTCCTCTATATTTTGCTCATGCTATTTTATATGATGTTTGGATTCGTTCACTTTAGCTGAAAGATGGGGATTATGACCATAGCTTGTTAAAATATGCAGAATTTATTAAGCATAAAAATGCTATGAAGCATCTCAAGGGTTAGTTTCATTTTACACTCTTGCATATTGGGAAATTAAATTGTAGATTTTACAAGTTGCAAGTTATTAGGGAGTCTGAGTCGCCAAATTCTAATTTGATCACAAAATATTTTAAAATTATTATTGTTTACAGATTCTGTGATTAATAATAAAAAGCTATAACTTAATGTCAGATAAAAGCATTTCTGTACTGCAGCAAGTGTGGGTATGCGCGACAGACAAGCAGTTTTAGCAAAATGTATGTTTCTTCAATAATGGTGTCTATATATATTGACTGGCAGAAATTGATGCAGTTTTTTTTTTTCCTGGGAGTATTAAAGAGATGGAAATTTCAGTTTATACAAGTTAACAATTACTTTGCTTTTTATATGTTATTGGGAAAGAAAATTTGTGAAGCTGACTTGCAGTATATGTACTTCCTTGTGGAAGCTGACTGCCGTTTATCTCAATTATTCCGTGTGCAGGTCAACATGCTTGTTGGGCAAATGTTCTTTTCTTTCATTATGTGAGTGTGAGAAGCAAGACCTTTCTGCAGATAGGGCATTGTTCTCCATATCCATTAACAGATGTCAGCACATGCCTCAGGCAGGGTTAGCAAATACCACTCACAGAATCACATTCCATCAAGGCTGATAGACTCTGTCTTCTGGGTCAGACGCATGGTCAACACATGTTGCTAGAGTCCAGTTCAGACACTTCAGTATTATTCCTACCTGTGGGGTTTTTCTTTTATTAACTGTATTTTG
>JANRMJ010000081.1:5339407-5359409 GCA_025584955.1 Alethe diademata
AGACGTTATGTGTTCAGGTGACAAATTTTGAAGACACTGGACTACAAAAATATATATCTTGACCAACAGTTTTGATAAATGTAAATTCTCCTGGAAGAACTGTGGTTCAAAAAGGGTTTTCCGAGTTACAGAGTGGAACTGTGAGGCTGTGCACTGACTGAAATTATACAGATCTATCATTCTTTGATGCGTATTCAGTTTTCCCCTTTAAAAAGCTATTTTATTGAAGCTAAATTATTGTAGGGATATGAAAAGGTGTCGTTTGCTCTGAATTTATCCTTGGAGGGCCAGAAAAATCATTGCTTTTTCTCTGAAATTAGACAGAAGGATCCAGATGGCAGATTTCAAGCCCATCAGGTGTTTAAAATATGCCCCTCAGCTAAAAAGAAATATTATAGTTAAATCTGTCATGGCCTTTTTATTGCTCTGTGGTACACTTGACAACTGCAGCTGTGAAAGAGAGTAGCTACAAGTAGCCCAGTCAGCCTGAAGTGGAGTAGGTCAGTGGTTGGATTCTTTAGCTGCCCCAGGGAGTTTAATGAATGCACAGACCTGGTTTATGGAATCATTAAATCTATCATGGTGTAAGCTCCCATGAAGGCAGTGAATTTGTCGCCACAGTTTCTTCCAGACACTATGGCAGGCATTAGAAAAGTAATGTAAGCAAAAGGTGCAGGGGAGAAACAAGGAAATCCTCCCCACCCCCAACAAACAAGAATCCCACGTCTCTATGGAGTCATCAGTAATAATAACAGAAATAATAAAATGCATCTGGGCTGGTGCCTTGCACTGCATTTCTCAGCTGGCACTCATTCAGATCTGTCACATTAGGCTGAGTGCTGATAATTTGTATCCCAGAATCCTTTTATCTGAACTGAGCAACATTTCATTGCACTTTTGGCAAAGAAGCACTGCTTTTCAAGTCTCTTTAAAAAACAATAAAGACTTTCCTTTGCATCTTGACAAACTGTTGCTTATTATGACAAAAGAGTAACCTGTTTGTATTCTTGTAGTAACTACAGGTACTCACAGTACTCACACCTTTCAGCACAGGGGTGATTACTGTGTGATTCAGAGTAAAGGATATGTTTGGGTTATTTATTTGCATGTATATACAGATGTTTATGTAGACACTGATTTGGGAAGACTGATACAGTTTTGGTTTCTTTGGTTCTTTTTTCTTTTTTCAGTTAAACAAATCCCAACCAAATAAGACAGACACTTTCTTTGTTTATTATACAATAAATGATAGGGAAAGATAGCCTCTAACTGTGTGGGTGATAGCAACAGGCTTATTTTGTAAGCTTTTTGTAACCTTTATCCAAAAGATTGTGTGGTCATATTACTGCATAATAAGTCTCTCATAGCTCTGGTGAATTGTAAGGGTCATTTTTGAGAAGGAATGTGCATGGCTGGAGTGAAATGAAGTGCCATTAGTGATGCCCTTTCATATGAGAATGTCACCCTGCAACAGGGTCATCCTGAGATAACTGTGTTTATGTTTGAACTCTTCTTGTGATTTCAGATTCCAGCGAGGTGACTACCACATCGATGTCTGCATCAATGACTACCTGGATGTGTTCTGCCCTCACTACGAAGATTCGGTGCCAGAAGATAAGACCGAACGCTATGTTCTGTACATGGTGAACTTTGATGGCTACAGCTCCTGTGATCACACTTCCAAAGGGTTCAAGAGGTGGGAGTGTAATCGACCACATTCCCCAAATGGACCATTGAAGTTCTCGGAAAAGTTCCAGCTCTTCACGCCCTTCTCACTGGGATTTGAGTTCAGGCCAGGCCGGGAGTATTTCTACATCTGTGAGTATAGAGAGATTTACCATTGTTGCACAGCAAGTGTAAGAAACACAGCTAATTTTTCATCTATTCTCTGTGAAAATTCAGAGGGGCAAACGGTATATGATGCAGATGCCTTACAGTGAACAGAGGTTTAAACTATCCCCAGATACATTAGCTAGGAATCTAGCTAGTGAAAATTACATTAAATCATAACTCCTTTTCTCACATGAAATAGCATGCCAGCCTGCTCACTGAACCACAGCTGACTTTTAAAACAAAATGCACCATTATATTTATTTCAGCACTCTGAGGTGGGGCAAGAAAGGGAGAATAGAAATTGTCCCCAAAAATGAGGAAAAATATTTAAGCCTTTTTATGTGGAATACTTTGATTTTTATAATTGCTTAGATGGAATGCTCTTGTCTCTATAGTATTTATCATCCAACGAAAGTGAGGTCTGTGTATTTCTTAAGTGATATTATGCTGCTGATGTCAGTAGCCCAGTGGTCTTTAAAACTGTAATTTCTCAGGCTAAATAGTCCTAGTATTTAGCCAAGTGGCTTCTTTCTTCTATCTTCCTTTCTCCCACAACTTTTTAATGGGTGAGCTGTTTTTGTCAGCATGGCAATGGGAGTGCTCTGGGAGCAGGCGGCAAGGAGGTAAGGAGATCTGCATCAGGAGTGCTCCAGGCACCCAGACAAGGTGCAGGAGGCATCAGGTGGGACTAAGGAAGTGAAAACACCAGGAGGTTAAAACCCAGTAGGTTAAGCCAGCTGATTCCCTGACTCCACTGTGCAGGTCACATAATTTCCATAATTTCAACTATCTCATGTGTTTAATACTCCCAACAAAGATCTTATTTCATCAACTCATTTTGTACCTGTAGCTTTGGGCTGTTTCAGCTTTATTTTTTTCCCGTTTTTAGTTTTAGACAAGGGAGGTGAAAGCTTTAGATAGACTGCAGATCCCAATAAATATTGCTTTCATATGTGTAGCTGGCCTTTCTACTGTGAAACAGTCATTCCACCTCATTTCACCAGAGAAACTGAGTACATATGATCCCTGCTTTCAGCCTCATTTCTTCAACAAGATTTTTGTTTTCCCTTCCATAATCTACAGGGAAATAACAGTCTTAGTGGATAGTTACCCATTAATTTCTTTTTCTTTCATCAAGTAAAAATCTCTAGCGAGTAGTGCATTTTCATCTGAAAAACTGTGCATTGTTCTTATGCTGAAACACAATACTAAAAATAATTTTTAAAATAATATTTTAAATAATGTTATTTAAAACTGGAGTTTGATATGAGAAATAGTATAAAGACATCAGATTTAAGTAGATTACGTTCAGCGTAAACAAATCTGTGTTGTGTAGGTCCGGTTGTATTTGTGTCACTTTAGCAAGAGTTCTGTGTAGTTCAAAATTATGATATCAGGCTGCCTTGGAATGGTGCAATTTTTTGTTTTGTTTTGTTAGTTTTTTTAAGTTCAGTTCCAGACCATCATCAGTCAAATAAGCAGGAATAGTTAAGCTAAGAAATGCAGTCTTATCATCAAGATGCAATAAATGTAGCGCTGGAATGGCATAAGTAGCTGCAAGCCTGAAAAAAATAATTGGTTTTCTAAATTTTTTTTAAGAAAAAAAAAAAATAAAGATGAAAATCAAAGATGAAAGTGAAGGAAAAAAAAGATAAATCTCTGCTTGGGCTGTCTAGTAGCTTCATTGTTAGAACATACAAAATCCATTGAACTCTCAGCAAGATAGTTGTAATTTAAATACACGGAGATTGCTTATGACTGGCTTTCCTCATTTGTGCTCAAATTCAATATGTCACTAAAAATCATATCGCTTTCTTTTCAAAATCTATAACATTCATTTAGCTGTCAAGGGCTTCCTTCAAAACAATTGTTCTGAAGAACTTTAAAATTTGAAGAGTTTTATGATATTCAACTGTATTTATAAGGAATTTTTTTTAAGGGAAGGTAAAATAACAAAAAAATAGCAAAGAGATGTAAAGCATTATTTTAACCTAAGCTTAGCTGAAATTGAATTTTTAGTCGTGTTTTAGTGACTCAAAAGCATTTTTCCTTCTTTTCTTTAGTTTAAGTAATTTTTGCTTCACCTTTTGCTTTGCTGAGGGCATTGACAACAGCATTGACATTGCAGAAATTTCCGAGAAGCACTGTACAATAAGTTAACAATAATACGCAGACCTTCTCAGAGCACAGTTGTCCATCCTGGAATGTTTTTCTCTTAGTCTATGCTGAAGAAAGAAGATGTTGAAATGTTCCTTGTTTCCTCATCAAAATTGTAAGCAGGTGCTAAGTCAGGCTGTGGAGACCACTTTTGTTACCCTTCTGCATTTGCACGTTAAAGAAATTACTGTTTTGCCATGAGAGGTTTCCTTTGCTCAGCTGATCTGAAACCTTGGCCCTCTCTGCAGGAGACAGGGGAAACTAACTACATAGGATCAGTCTGACATGTTCCGTTAAAGGATTACAAAACGTGCTGTGTAGTCTAGACCTCTGGAAAGACAGAAATACGAAGTGATTGGTTAGCTTTATTACTGTCTGGTGCTTTGTCAAAAATCCCCACAGTTTACCTTTTAAGGATGTGGTTTGCTCTTTCTTGCTTCAGAAAATGAAATAATTTGTGAACAATCACTGTCTCTTTGTCTGGGCTGTTCATTTGGAAAATACCACCATTCTTTGTTATGCCATTGCCTTCACATATTGCTCAGGTGAACTTGGATCTCCATTCTTTGCATGTTCATTCTAGGATAATGCAAGGAAAAATCTGTCTGATATCAAATTTACATTAAGGAAGTGAATTCAACATTACAGTCACGCAATCAAAAGTACTGATTGAGTTTGCTTCTTGGAAGAAGAAAAGGTTATTAAATATTTACAGAGAAATTAACTTTCATTTAGTTAGGGTGTGCACAGTGTGAGGCTGGGGAGGCAAATAATAGATCATAACCTGAAGTCTCAATTTTTACTTGTATCAGGTGCTCAGGTTAGTGTATGCCAGCCTGAAAACAAACAAAATAGTATTACTACTGAAACAGAAGCAAATGAAATATAGAGAAAGCAGAAGCAAAATAGTGTCATGACAGTGATTTTAATATCCTTTGGAAGGGAACATGATTTTTGGTTTTCAAATTAAGATAAGGTACTGTGAGAGGTGAGATGAACTCAAAAGTTAGGAAGGGAAAAAAATCCTAAAATGCATAATGTTACATAATTATATATTTCAAAATGATAACATAATTTATATTATTTTAACTTAATTGCAGATACCTTATTAATGTGTTAAGTAAAAGTGTAAGTTACAATTTGGCAAGTGTACATCAGGGCTGTTGAAATAAAAAGAGGAACATGTGTCTGGAATCAGGCTGGTACAGATTTCTGCAGAATTCTGACCTCAGTTGCCAAACCAAGTTGTTTTGTTGATTTAAGCTAGAGCTTAAAAGCTGTTATTTTCCTGAAAGCACCAGTGTATTGTCGAAAGTTATGCTAATGTTAGGGTGTGGTATATGCTTTTCTCTGAGTCATCAGTTCAGTTTTTTTCAGAGAAGAATTCAGTAATTTATCCTTATCTATAGCTAAAATATCTGTGGTATTTTTGTCATATCCTCCAAGGTTTTATGTATATTGTTTATTTAGTCATTTGATCACTGTGAACCTTTTCATTTATATCACCTATACCTTTTTCCTTGAACAACAAGGTAGGTTTGCTCTTATTCACAGTTCTCTTGCATCTCTTCTGTTCTCCGCAAGGTTCTGACAGTATCTGCTAACACTAAGCAGGCTTTACTTTTTATGTATCTAGACATAACTTGTGGGGCTTTTTCTCCATTCTTCTTGAGAAAAGCGCCCCTTTCATCTTTTAAAAATCCTTTTAAAAAGTTTTAAACCTGTGAATTATTTGTGTATTTTTGCTGCTGTTTCTTTGTAGTTTTATCTCTTGCATGTGTCTTTCTTAGTTTATTTCAAAATGCTTATGCTGTTTTTTTGTCTCACCTTTAATGTGTCACTATCACTGTGCCTTTGTTACCACCATTTATTTGCATGAAGCTTCTGACTGTCAGTTGAGAAAGCTTTGGTGAAATTGTATTGCTTGTGACCAATTCTGGATAGTGTGCTGTTAACGATTTTAATTTAATTATGTCTATAAATAATATTTTTAAATAGTTTATGCATTTAAGGCTAAATTAAGAAGCAGTTTGTAAAGTTGTTCTTTTAGTTGTACATATTCTTCTTAATTACAGATAACCATCCCATACTCATTTTTCTCATAGAATATATTCCCAAGAAATCTGCTGTTACAGTTCCCTTCATATTTTTTGTGATTGTGCTTGTTCCCCATTACCTGTTTTTCTGACCTAATTTCTTCTTTTCCTAAAATTTCTGATTCTGATGGTTTTTATTCAAATTATATTCTATCCTGATAATCTTAGCTGCTGCTTCTATAGGAAAACATGTGCTTTACATTATTTCTGATTAAGAAAATGTGTCTTCCCTTAGCTGGTTCCATCTCTGTTTCTGGAAGTAGTCCTCATCATGTTCCAAAGACTGTGGAACAATTTGAATCCTGCTGTCATTTTTCTCTAATAGCTGCCAGGTAGCTGGGCAATCAGTCTGCACACATCTGGAGGCTTCTCTGATTCGAAGGATGTTAAGGAAAAAACAGTAGTAGAAAAAGGTGTTTTAATACCTACACCTCTTACTTCTGCCTATTAATTAGGTAGTTAGCTTGTTGTATTAATAAAGTCTCTGGCTGAACTCTTGTTGAGTCAGTAGCAGTCCCTGATGACTGTTAAGTTAAACTTGCTCTCTTTACCCCCTTCTACCATATTTTGTGAGTCGTTAAAAGTTGAGTGTTCGTTTGTTTGTTTGTGCTATTATTTTTCTTTAGCATCTGCTACAATTTTCTATCCATTTTTCTGTCCTGTGCAATTCCACGTTTTGTGATCAGGTTGAGTTTTGGGAGGGTTGCTGTCTTTTTATCTCAAGAGATAAGCATAATTCATATTGTTATTGTTGACTTGCCCTGTGCCTGTTCACTACTTTCTACCTAAAAAAATGTGGTAGAACCTATATTGAAATGGTCTCTCCAAGTGTCTTAGCCCCTGAATTGCTAGGAATGGTCAGGACTCAAAAATACCACTGCTTGCTGCTGCTGCTGGTCCTTTATGGATCTGTGATTTTTAATAAAGAATTATCGGCAGAATTTAGAAGTCTTATCTCACAGGGAAGAACTGCACATATCCCTCTATAAATCAGCAGTTAGCATAGGAAGTGCAGCGTTCACTTTTCATGGAAATTAACACAGACCTGACAATATGACTAAGATCCTGGAAGCTTCCAGATCGACAGCTTGGCTATTACTCTTTTAGGACTAGGTTCAGTATAGGAAGAATTAAGAAAGGTGACTTTGCAGAGGCAAGTTTGAATAGTCTGTGATACTATATAGGAGAAAACTACTGAGAAATCTTCACTGTAATTGGTGGTAACACTTGCAATAACTGGTATTTTTCGTGTGCTCAAAAAGAATGATATTAAACAGCTGCATAGAACTCACTGCTCTTGCTTGAGCACCAGTTTAATATTAGTGGATATCAATGTTTTGCATGAACAGGCATGACTCACTGTAAGATGGTTATTTGATTTAGGGATCTCCATATTTGCTAGAGATTTAGTTTGATGTAGTGGGAGCAAGAACAGAAAGACTGTGAAGTGTAATTTTGTCTTATCAGAAAATGTAAATGTGAGTCCCCCCAAAAAACTACATTTCTCGCTCTTTTAATCATTCTGCTATAAACCTGAAGGTCTTTCTTTATCAGAGCCAGTTGGTGTCATTAGCTCAGCAGTTTATGCTGCTGACTGTAGGTCTGTTGGTAGGAGGTGCTGTCTGAGGATGTAAGTACACTCTCAGAATTTGAGCCTGACTTACCTGAAGACATTCCAGCTGGAAAAGGAGATAATTTAAAGAAAACAGTGGGACTTCTCATGTGCATCCTGAAGAGTCTGAGAATCAATCAAATGTTACTATAGGCAGTTTGGCTAAGTTTGGTTAGATTACTTAGAAAACTTACATTTTTAGAGTAAATCAGTCAGTGCTTTTGTTGTCATATCCCAGCTGGGGTAGCATAGTAATATTTAACTAGTATTACTCTAGAAATGCCTATTTTTTAAAAAATCATCCAATACTTAGAATATGTGGTTTCTTTATAAGCAGTCATCTTTTCACTGAGTAGTTGAATGAAAAAGTCTTTCAGAAAACTTCTCTTTGGGATTTTTTGTCCTCTCATATCAATGACTTGCATGGTTTAAAGGCCTAATTTGGATGTTTTTCCATCTTGAATCTGTAAATATGGGATTCAAAATCAAAGATTTGACTTGGGGCAAAATTTAGATTTAGAGAGCTGTGTGAGCTTTAGAGGAATGCATAGGGCAGGATGATTGTAAATCTTGTCATACCATACTTTGCTTATACTAAGAGACAGTGAAGTTACTTTATTTACTCGTAGACTAAACTTCTATTAAAAATTGTTTCTGGTTGTCAAATGGTTGACCTAAATGGCATATATATGGTTTTGAAAATGGAGGTAGGATTTGTCTTTCAGCAAGTGAAAAAAGGCCGCCTGCCTGTAATTCAACAGGCCTTAGTTAATTCAGGTACTGCTGGTGCTTACATTTCCTCCCTTTTTTTTGAAAACACGAAGATCGCTTTTGGGACTTTCTCTTTGGATATCCTGGTTTGCACCAAAAACTGAAAAATGAAGGTTAACTAAAGAACATTAGTAAAGGATGCTGAGGGAATCAACTATTAATTGAACTTCTCTTTAGATAAACATTGTTTATTGCCAGGTTCCCCATTAACCTTTCAATCTAGACGCGATCAACACAAACACTGATTCTACTTTGACAGCAGTGGGATCAGACATGCCACTCTACTACAAATCCTGCTTTGATAGCTGGTTTAGTAGAATCACTTGAGATGTTCTGAATGAAATCAAAGCAGTTGAAAGGGTTTGATAAATGTGTACTTTAAAAAATATTTTTTGTGATAACATTAGACAGACAAGGAAGGTGACCTTTAAAGAGGATTCATGCTTAGCCTAGTGTGTAGATTAAAGGACTGGTTTCTGTTAGAAAGCATCAGAAAAAGATTAAGTACTTGTCCTGCTTAAAAGAAAGCAGAAATAATCACCAGTGTCTAATAGATTTTGACGTTGTTTGTGTTCTTAGAATCCTCAAAGAAAACATTAAAAGCTGTTGAATAATTTGGGAGTTAGGAGAAATCCATATAGGAGAATGAAGAGAGAAACCATGGATGCACTGGTCTCTTGCCTGAGTTTTTCAAAGGGAAAGAAGGTCATTCAGAAAGCAAGTTTAAAAATAAGGTTTGGATTCACATGCTTCAAAAATTGAAGTGCCATTAAGGTCCTGACAGCAAGAGAAAAATAAAAGAGATGAGGTTATACTACCCTTGCATTTCTGAACATTGTCTATAGCATATTTTATAAAGTCTTCACCCTTCTGTGGAGATCGGTGCCGTTTCTTTCTACTGAAGTACTGATTTTGGTCATTAGCAACAGTGAAGGAGTGACCACAGAAAAGTAAATGACAGCATTTTCTTTTCTCTGATTTTTTTCTTTCCCATCTAAGCTGCTTGAAAAAGGCCAGTTCATTTTGTAGAGAAATAAAGCATGTACTGAATGTTTTCTGATCATCCAATCACAAGCATTAAAAAGATTGGTTAAAACTTGGATAAAATACTTTTAGGGACCATTGGCAACTTGATGAATATGTATGTGAGACACCTGCCTTAAGACAAATGGTGACTAAATGTTTCCTACTGGTGACTGTACTTTTTTATTCTAGTGATTCTTGTAAAAATCGCATTGCAGTTTTCTTAAAAGTAAGTGTTTAAATTTTAGTGTTCTGCTGGAAGTACACTTGAATGAATTGCTCACAGCTCTTTAAATCCTGATGGACCATTCATCATTCCTTACTTTAAATCAGTTTTGATGTTCAACAGCTACAACTTAACATCTCAGAGGCTGCTGCACTTGGTGGGTGAGACTCATTGTAGTGATACTTCACTGGAATGTTATGAGATTTATAAGGTGAAGCACGTGGATTCTGTGGATGAAAGGATTCACAGAAGCAGAGAGTAGTATTAATAATTATCTGAGGACTTGTAACTCTGTAGCAGTATTCTAATTTTATTTCTGAGCAAACTGAAACCTGTTTAATGAGCTGTTGTATTGGAAGTATGCATTTTGTAATATGGAGCAGATGCCAACAGAAATGAAAATAGCATAGCATGACATTTGGAATAACAGTGTTGTACTTCATTGCCTCCATGTCATCAGCATGTTAAGCCTCTCTGTTCCTGAGACTAAATCACCAAGGCAGCACTTTCTTCGGTGATACCGTATGTGTCATGATACAAACTTGATTATATATGCATGCCTGCAACCACTAGACCAAAACTAAACTCCTTCAATGAAAAAATACTTCCACATGCTGAGCAGCTGGCTGAGGATCTTGTTTCATAAATTAATATTCAACACTCAACTCCATATTTTTTAAATACTTGAATTTAAAAAAAAGCAAATTTGTTTCTTATCTACCTAACACTCTGAGATTAGAGGAGGCTTTGAAAAAGGAAAACATTACAGAATTCTCAATAACTTTTGTGTTTCCAAGTAATGTGTACTCTTCAGACAGGGTGGCCAGGACTCTGGACTCAAAATGGCACATGCAGTTAATACTTCTATCTCCAAGATTCTTGGCAAGTCAGTATAAATCATGTAGAATAAGATTTTTTTTTTTTCACAAGGGTATTCAGAAGTACACAGGAATGCTTTATTCTGAAAAATTACAGAAAAATCTTTTCAGCATTTCGAATGTTTTCACTTTCCCTCAGAAAAGCAGTGGGCCATCCACATTATTGGTCAAATGAGATTTTTACTGCCTTGGAAGTCTCTCTGCCTTCCTTTTTACGTCATGGACATTTAATATTTAAACTATCAAGAGTAATAGCCAGCTAGATACAGCACTACTTTAGGGAATTAAGAATAGCTTGAAGGTATATCAAAATCTCACTCATAGCACACCTCTATGCACAAATGTAACCAGGCTCCTTTTGATGGTTATGGAGAATAACATTGCTGTTGCTGATCCTTTGGGGACGGAATGATCTTAATTATTTGAAAGATAAATAGAATGGAGATATGTTCATCAACTTGAAGAGCCCTGACAATTCAGTCATAGTGGTGTTCAAAATGTGTTCAGGCAAAAATAAACCAGAACAGCTTAACTCATATACATTATAATTAAGAGTTGTAGGTGAAAATATTCTGAAGATATGATCTTTCTTTTTAAGTAGTTTTTTTCTGACACTTCTAATTTTGGTAATACTGGGTCATGCATGTGGAGTACTTCTGTCTAGTATTTTGAGATTTTGCAGAAGATGTTCAGGTGTGAGGCACTGAAGACTACACTGTTATCCTACAGCACAGAGCCCTGTGTTGGGACATAGGCCAGGATCTGTAACAGCAGCAGCAGTAGGACTTGCTGTCTGCCTTAAATGTAGTGCCTTTCTTCAGGATCTTCAAGACTGTAGAGGACTGTAGCCTGTCCTCTTGCAGAGGGTTTTGTAACAACACCTCTTTACTTCTGGCTACTGGTGCACAGATAAGTCATGAATTTTCCCCATAGGCATGAAGTTATTAATGCAATTCCAGTTGGTGCTTCGTGGAGCTGGGATCTGAGGTCCTATCTATAAACAACATCAAAAAATAGAAGGGAGGAATGGTGTAGCCAGAAGTCCACAGGCACATCAGTGAGGTACAAAATATCTTTCTCAGAGAGAGGTTCAGAAGCAAAACATATGTTTTTTCAAAAATAAAGGTATGATCCAGAGAGGATAGTGATGATAACAGTGTTGTGTATTTCATACATGAGTAACTGATATAGGTAGGTTTCTGTTTAACAATCTCTTTTATCAAATTTTCTTGTATTCCACAAGACTTCTAAAGTTATTTTATATTAGCATTTCAACATGAGCAGATAAATTACAATGCTACTAGAGTTTCAAATTAATAACTGTGTTAGAATACATTTTAAACATTTATCACAAGGCAAAGATAGTCATTGTTGAACTGATTGTCTGAAGCCTTAAAATATGGATATTTATTTTTTGTGAGTGGCAGTGTGAAACTGCTCTTACATAGTTCTCACCTGAATGGTGTGTGCAAGGCTGCCTCTGAGGAAGGAAGCATCTCCTTGACAACTGTTTGGAGATGTTCTGCAAAGTACCCACGTTCCAGCTCACATGCTTTGTTGCATTGATGGGTTTCAAAATTAAATTAAGAGGAGTCTAGCAGTCTCTCATTGCAACACTATGAAGTGCTGCCAACCAGGTCACAAAAACAACAGCTCCTTCTCCGCTTGTTTTGCCAGACTTCCATGCCCGTGCAAAATGTGCCACATGCAGCTTATAATAGGGGATTGTTGGGTAGGTTTCACTGCTGGGTCTTTCACCCAGTCCCGAGGAGAACAATCAACCAGTGTGGTTAGAAGTTATTGCCAGAGATAGAGTTCCTCATCTATAGTGCCTGCACCTGTGGTAGCTTTGCTTGGAAACATACACCAGTGCTACAGAATTTTTGTGTTCACAGTCCCACTTGAAATACTCAGTGGCAGCTCAATCAACACTGTGTCAAAATTAGTCACTGTCACGGTTAGGCATTAAAAGAGGAATTAGTAATTTATATTAATCACAAACGTTTCTTCAGATTTTATTAACAAGCAGCTTGGCTGACAGAATGATTTTTGGAAGACCTTTTTTTTTCTCCCAACTATCACAGAGAACTAAACAATTATTATGGACATTTAGATAAAGATCAATGGTTTGGCAATTCATTTGAGAAAAATTGTATTTTACTATGCATTCCACTTCAATGTGGACCCTCACTACCAGCATGATTTGTCACCTCCTTGATAAAATTATACAGTGGAGACACAAGATGGTGTAATTCGCTTTAAGAACAGAAACAGGTTCACCAACAAAGCAGAATGATAAAAAACGATCCAGACCCACATTTCTTAATTGTTTGGCAAGTACAGATTTCCTATAGGAGAAGTTAGAAATCTGTCTGCCTGCAGTTTTAGTGCGTTTTGGTTCATTTTGTTTTCATGCTTTCCTTTTTCTTTGCCTTTTTTTCTGTAAGATGGGTTTATGAGTCATATATGGATCTCCAGGAAAAAGTAATACAGGTGACTTCTTCATATTCTGCAAGTAGTTCTGTGGAGCACTGTAAAAGCCACCCATGAACTTGGCACAGAGTATGAAGAAATTACTAGAATGATAAGAAAGAGGTCAAAATTAATATTGTGGGGTTTCATAGCAATGCAGGACAGACTGCCAACATGACCTTCAGACTTTCACGTGCTTCAGATAGACAAAATCAATTTCTTAACATACTACTTTTTGAGGTTATCATGTTTCAAGGTATCAAAAGAGAGACATATTATATTTTGTTCTGTCATGGTATCTCCGTTTTTGCTTCCACTTTTGCATTTTAGCATGGTGTAAAATTAAGAAAATCAAAACATAAGTGAAAAATCCTTTGTTTGCTACAAAGGAGAAAAACAAGGGTTGAAGGAGAAAAAAACTCATTACAAAGAGATTAGAAAATTAATTGGTTAGTGGCTCTGACAGCTCTCATTGTATGTCTAAGGATCTGATGAAAAGAATGTACAGTCTCAAACATAACATTTCTTCCTATTATTTTTTACTTTCGTGTAGAGACTCCTCTGAAGATCATTAGGTTCCAATTATTTTCAGGGAAATATTTCACAAGGAAAGGGCATGATAAAATTGGTAGAGGTATTGGTATTCCCCTGAGACACTTCCTGTGGCTAATACTCAAATATAATAGGGAAGGCTTCTGTTCAACCACAGACATAAAGAGATTTCTGCAGGGACGATTCTGGTCCATGGAGGTTTTGAAATCTTGTGTCATGACATTAATGCGCCCTGTCTTTCCCAAAATCAGTATGTGGGAGCTGATGAATACAGTAGGTCTGAACACTTGATTATCTTCCTGGCTTAATATAAGCATAAAATCTATTACTAGATTTTTTTTTCCTAAGGATGAGTGTTGTCTTAGAGATACTGTTCTTCCAAAAAGATGAAATATTTGTAACAATGTTTTCTTCTCAACTGACTGACCTTTTTTCCTATATTTACCATGAATTAGCATGTATGTGTGTATGTATGTGGATGCATATGTGTATATATACACCTGTATATTTATAAAATAATAATATGAAAGAGTCTCATATTATAGAACCACAGAATCACAGAAAATATAAGGTCAGGAGGGACCACAGTAGTTAATCTGGTCCAACCTTCCTCCTTTACAGGGTCATCCCAGAGCACATGGCACAGGTTGGAGTTCAGCTGGTTCTTGAATATTCTGGTGAAGGAGACTCCACAACTTCTCTGGGAGATATTGGTCAGATCTCTGACAAAAAATAATTTTTATGTGGTAAAGGTTTTAGCTGTTGTGATTATAAAAATGGTAATCTTCAGAAACTAAGATGTTTTAACAAGGGCAAGATATTTGTAATATTAAGTGCCAGTGAAGATTATTATAGATTATCATTCTCCTCTATGGATTGATCTGACCAGCTATTGTGACCAACTGTTGTTTCTTGTCCTTGATGTGGCATGACCATAATCACTACACATTTTCACAAAATGAAAATGAGATTTAAGATAAATTTGTGATGCTTCTTGGAGTAAAGCTGTGTCTGTCTTTTCTTTAACTTTACTTCCTTTCTGCTTAGTTCCCTTTCCCTTCTTGGTCACAAATGTGGTAATCAATGTGCCTTAGAGACATTCCTTCTGAAATCTGACTTGTTGAAGAAAATGGCAGACGGAGCCATTCTCTGCAAAATGTGATCCAGCTTCCTTAAGAAAATATGTCAACTTCGAGAAAAGTTTGCCACCGAAATCTCTGGGATGCAAAATATAAAATGTTCTTTTTCCCTGGAGTTTTCCCAACTACCTGTTGTGCCATTCTATTTCTGCCTTCTTAATTGAAGGACAAAGTGAATTCTCCAGCACCTTTGAAGCAACCTGGCATGGTCAGTGTTTGCTGTGATTTGAGGGTCCCAGACCTGTAAGCCAGTCCCTGCTTGGAAATGCCAGCTGCTTGTTCTTATCAGAGACAGTAACATTGCTTCTAACCAAATTATGGATTAAATTGAAAAGATGTATGTTAAGAGTTATCTTGGGGAAAACCCTTATAAAGGACTATTGAGGGAGAATATTTCTTAATATGCTAATCTAGCTGAGAAGAGGTATTTCTGCCTAGGACTTTTTCATTTTATACTATAGAATATTTTGAGTGAAATATAATCTTAATCCAAAAATTAATCTTTTGGGAAACCTGCTGCCTCATTAAAGTTGTGAGAAGAAAAGGAAGAGAAATTTTTGGAACTGTATTGACTAGGAGAATGAGAAACATTATGCTTCAGAAATGTAAATTAAAGTTACACTCTTAGTATTTGTGTGAATACAGCTGGATTTTCCCAAAGATATATGCCGTTCCTCAAAGTGCTTCTGAACAGCATATGGTATTCTGCGTACTGATAAGTACATGAAAATTTGAACTCCACTCTTATAAATACGAGGTGAAATTGTAAGCACATGCATATTCCCAAAAAAAAAAACAACCAAAAAACAACCAGCAATAAAAGACACACAAATAAAATAGCAACAAAAAGCCCCTGAAACTGCCTTAGCTCTTAATCAAATGTATTTTAGATCAAATAAAGCAGGAGTCTCTGAAATTGTAATTTTCTGTGAGGGAAGGGGGACAAAGGACAAAAAAGTGGTAGGGTTTTTTTGGTGCCCTTTCATGAAGAAACAGCTTTTTTAATTTCTAGGCATAAATTCGTACTAATAGTTTTACATCAGATTTGAAAAGAAAATATATGGATGTTAAAAAAGAAATTATTCACTTTAACAGGGCTTCTGAAAAAGAATTCTGACAACTCTGCATACAGATGTTTTGATATTCATGGTCTGTTTTGACTTGAAGCTCAGAAAATTACATTGGTTTTGGTGCAGAGTCCATTTGAGTGGTGGACTCTGTCTAGACTTTAGGACATTGATCTGAAATATATGTGAACACACAATTAAAACAACAGCAACAAAATAAACCAAAGCAAAACAGACAAAAAAATACATAACCCAACAAAACCCACCACATAAACTCAGGGTAAATGCAGTTTCTGTATTTTTTTTTTTAACAAATTGCAGGTATGTGTCCTCTACTCTATTTTTCCTTGAGCCCAGTCCAAAGCAGGTAAAATAAATAGTGTTCACTACAGGCCATATGTCAGAAGTGTTTAGCATTGCCAATTTCAGTCATAATTTTAGAAGTACTTAGCTGTCACTTAAGTACCTAAATAATTGGCCTGGTTTCTAAAATGCTTTGCACATGAAGCACAGAGTTCTGAAAATGTGATGTCTGTTGTGGATTGTAAACATCCTGAAAGTTTGTCAGTAGGATCTTTTGAATTGTATGTTGCTATTTTTACGAGTTTTTTGTGTTGTTTGTGTGTTTTAAGTGCAAATACACTATTACCATCAACTTGAGCCCCATATCTGATCTGCCATAATCAAGGACTAAGATTGTCTTGTATTGTTCGCTGTTCCTTCATTTCAACACAAAATGCTTCTCTTGCCTTAGAAACACATGAAAGAGTCATTGTAGTGTTGATGTGGTTAGAAACTGACTTGAAAGCACAAGGTTTCTTTCAAGAAGAAAAAAAGTCTTAAAACTAGATTTAAAATATCTATCTTTCAAAAATAAGGATCTCTAGACAGGTAATGCTTTAATCAGATGGAAATATTTAGAGAGAGCTGGAATACTGCCCTTTTCTTGGTCTTTTGCTCAAGGACCACCTCCACAGAGATGGTGGTAGTAGGGTTCATACCCTCTTGTGGTGTGGGGGTACCCAACTGCTTTAACAACATTTCCTGTAGGTGTTCTGTCACAAATTGTTCAGCAGAACCCTGAATTGACATCCAGCTGATGGTATATTTTTTGTGATGGGTATTTTATCAGCTTGTGTATTTTAGGTGCAAAATTTTTTAGAAATGTAATTAAAGAACTCCACATTTTTTGTGAACCACTAATAATCATGACTTGTGCCGCAACCATATGAAACTCCTCCCCCAAGCAAGTGCACACAATTTCTATAATTGGACCTGATTGAAACTTGTCTTTACAAGTGCCATCGCCTTTCTTTGAATGGCCCACGTGTCACTGTTCAGGCTTGGGCTGAAAAGTAGAGCTAATGAAGGAGTTTTCCAGCCCTTGGTGCATCTGTGGCACTTGCTTTCCCTGCTGTGCTGTGTAGTGCACTGGCTGCTTGTTGGCAACTTCATATTTCACGCTTCAGGGAATTGAAATGACTGAACAGACAGGAGGAGAGTTTTATTTGCAGTAGCCTGTGTATCCCTAGACTCTGATTTGGCATAAAACATCTGCTTCATGATCTGTTTCAAGGCCAGTTCCCTTCTGCCAACAAAGGTTATGACTTCAGGCAAGCTGTGCCTTTGCTGGTGGTGTGGGGGAAGATTTGCCTGAAGATTTAGTCAAAATCAAAGCATTCTGCCACAGAAATCCTTATTTCAATTATTCTGAAAAAGCAGCCAAATAATAAATGTATTAACATATTAATCTGTAAGTAAAGGAGGCCTCTGACTTTTGTTGTATGTATTTTTATTAGAAGTTGATGTAAACAGTATCTAAGTGTATGTGAGGCTAGTAATAAGCTTTTGTTGTTGTTTTGATGGTAAGAGAAGTGACAGATCCTCTACATGTACTTGCTTAATGAGCAGAGTCAGTAAGTAAATCTATCAGTTTCAGCTACCATTTGTGCATATTTTCAGTTTGCAAAGTTAATTGTAATATTGATACAATTTCTTTAAAGTCTTAGGAAATGGATCCTACAATGATGCAATATTTGGAGACAAATTGATGCATTAAATCTTTTCTTGTATTAATAGGGGCTTAATTTCAGGGGGTTTTGTCTCTGGCCAAAAAAGGTCAATTTTTCAAAGATTGATACAGATTTCTTTGCAGAAGTGTCATCTTGCTCACAGTTAGATATCTACAAAAATAATCCATGTTGCTTCTTGCAATTACATAGATAGATTCAACCTTTACTAGAGTAAGTAGCCTATTACTGTCTATGTACTTCACTTCCATTGATGCATAATCTTTGCAACATATGGCTGGCTTTCCTCCTCATAAAAAATCTTTTTTGTAGCTTTAAAAAAATAGTAATTGAATATTTGCATATCTCCAAGGAGCCATGCGGGTTAGACACAGCATTCGTCTTCTACTGTTCTTAGGCTGCTTTTGGTTTAGGACTAAGAACTATTGCATTTATGAAGCGCCTTTTTCTAAAAAGTCAAAACCTCACAGCAGTGCACAGAAAGCCAGTGCTATAAAGGAGCTAAGTAGAGTCTTTAATAGAGAGAGCTAGGTTGTAAGTGTTTTTGTTCCTATGGAGCAGATAGATTTGGTTCCATCTGTTCCATATTCATAACAAAGGAGCTTACTTGCAGGAGGACTGACTTCCCGGGACTAGCATGGTAATGATCTTTTCACTGCAGATTGAAAGTATCTGAAAATGGTCAATTCAGCTTGGCAGAGAGCAGCTAGCACTGATAGCACCTCAGGCCGGCTATTTTTCTCTGGCTGTGTTTCAAGGGCTTTAATGACCAAGTGGAGACCAGGGACAGGCAGCATTCCTTGGGGCTCAGTGTTAGGACTGGGGCTGTTTAACATCTTTGTCAGTGACACAGATGGGATCAGAGCATCCTGAGCAAGTTTGCAGATGATACCTGCAATTGATGGTCTTGAGGGAAGGGAATGCCATCCAGAGGCGCTTCGACAGCTCTAAAGTGGGCTGTGCCAACGTCATGGGGTTCAACAAGGCCAAGTGCAAGGTCCTGCACCTGCGTCAGGACAATTCCAAGCACAAATGCAGGCATGGATTTGAGAGCATCCCTGAGTGGAAGGACTGGGATGTGTTGGTTGATGAGAAGTTCAATATGACCCAGCAATGTATGCTTGCAGTCCAGAAAACCAATTGTTTCCTGGGTTCACCACAAGAGGCGTGGCCAGCAGGTTTAAGAAAGTGATTCTCCTCCTCTCCTCCATGCTGTTAAGATCCTGTGTGGATTACTGTATCCAGCTCTGGGGCCTGCAACATGAGAAGGATGTGTTGGAGTAATTCCAGAAGAGGCCCCAAAGCTGGTCAAGGGGGCAGGAACACCTCACTTTAAGAGAGAGCTGGGATTGTTCAGCCTGGAGAAGGCTCAAGGGAGCCTTCACAGCAGCTTTCCAGTACCTAGTGAAGGCCTGTAGCAAAGGTGAAAGGGACTTTTTACAAGTGCATATAGTGATAGCACAAGGGCGAACAGTTTTAAGGACAGTAAGTTTGGGTTAGATGTTAGGAGAAAACTTTTTACTCAGAGAGAATAGTGAGGCACTGGAGAAAGTTGGCCAGAGAAGTTGTGGATGCCCCATTGCTGGAAGTGATGAAGGCCAGGTTGGATGGGGCTTTGAGCAGCTTGGTCTAGTGAAAGATATCCCTGCCCATGGAGGGGTAGTGGTGAGGGTGGAACCAGATTATCTTTAAAGGCCCCTTCCAACCTAAAGCATTCTATGACTTTATGAAGATGCATGTTTTTTCTGAATAAAGCAAAACAAAAACATAAAGCCTCCTCCCTTCAACCTTCATTGTCCCCCACCCCATCAGTCTGTTCTACACCTGAAGAGTTCACGATGTTTTCTTAAACAAACATGTTACAAATACAAGAATAATTTTTCTTAATTTGACCACAGAATTAAAGGCAGAAGTGTAAAAATATTTACTGCCAGTCTGGGTTCTGTTTCCTGAATTTTCTCATTGTGAAAAACACGGTTCAGTGTCTTGAGAGACTTAAAAGGTTTAATAAAAACAATAGGAGACACACATAAAGCAAAGGTTTAAAAGGGCGGGATGCCTGGCACGTTGCCAAGAGCACACCGCTGCTTCCGGGGATACCCCTTTATATACGTTTTACAGTCCATTCATTTGTTACATATTCATA
>JANRMJ010000081.1:5359509-5372610 GCA_025584955.1 Alethe diademata
GCATTTATCCCAATACTTGCAAAGAGCCAACAACATGTCATACATTTATAACACTCATGATATCTTCTTTCTCAGCAAGAATATTCTGTGAACAAGAAATCTGAAGTCCACAAAATGTGTGTGAAAGTTCCTTGCTGGGTTCCATAATTAGGATGCTCCAGTGCCAGCTTTGATTACACACCTCTTGGGGTTTCAGGGAAAAAAAATTCCATTTTGATCCAAGAAAAAAAAAAAAATTCTTGTCTCTGCAGGATATTTCACAAGGGCAGAAGAGAAAAATGTAGGAGTGTACCACAAGCACTTTTACATGGCTAAAGAACACAGTGATCCCTAAGAGGTGAACTGGAAGTTTATAGAGATCTTAAAAATTAACTAGGAATATAGAACAAGAACAATATTTCTGTGTCATTGGTTCTGGGTTTGCAGTCTCTGGAAGAAGCCTTGAGGCACCTAGGTTTATGATTGTCCTGGCTGGATGTTATGCTGGGGTGTGCTGGAGTCCACACCTCTCCATGCTCCAGGACGCCTTGTGCCTGAGGCAGCTGTCAGGGTGGGATGGGCAAGCAGCATGCATGCCTGACCTGCCTTAGCTGGTACTGCAGCATCTGTGTAAGCATACTCAGGGGTGTGTTTGGCCTTCAAGCCAACAATACCATCTTGTATAATTCATAGATATGTGCGAAAGCATCTGCTACCCTTGCTGCTGAAGACTCCAGATCAGATAGTACACATGTATTTGCAGATATGATGATTCTCCACACCCCAAAGTGAGAGATGTGATCTCAGATGTGGATATTTTTGTTTGATTGGTTGTCAGTTTCTGAGTTCTGAAAGTTTTGCTGCAGCAACTTAGGGAGAAAATGCATTAATTTAAATGACTCTTCCTAACTTATGTAAATGACAGTATATCCATATTTCTTCAAAGAAGCTTACAACATGGAACCCTCTTGTAAATGCGAGAGGAAAAAAGCACCTGGTGCACAATGTCATGAAACTATTCTCAAATATTTATTGTTGTAGATTAGCCTGGAGCTGAGACACAAATGTAAGTGGATTTTCATGATCACAGGAAGTGGGATTGGGACTGGTAGGGCTACTCTAGTAGGATGAGGCTTGAGTTCTCTGCACTCTGAGGAGTGGAGACACCACACGCAGTAGATTAGGGGCACTTAAATTGAGCAATAATGGACACTTGTGTGGTTGAGAGAAGTTTATTTGGCAGAATTTTTCTCCATCTCTTTTCAAGTTAGTATTTGTCAACAAGGTTTTCCAGTAAGTTGTTTTGTGTTGTCCCAATATTTTTTTTCATATGTATGGTCTTACATATGAAAAACATCATTAAAAACTGCTCACAGCATGGTTATACTGGTTCCTTAACTGGTTAACGTGTAAAGAGTAGAGAAATAAGCTTTCTGTGCAGTGGTGTTGCTTAAATCAGGAAGTAGCAGATAGAAAATAGAGAGAAGAATTTCTCAATCTGCTTAGTCAGGTCGTTAGTATGAAACAGTGCCTTTTCTGGTAGAGAGGTGGAGTTCTCTCTTCACTTCTGGGAACAGTTGTTAAACCATTCAGGAGAAGAAAAGCTAAAGAGGTACCCTTGTGTTTCAAGTCTGATGCAGTATTCATTGCTTTTAAAATAGTTTCCAAACCACCAGGACTTTTAAGTCCCAGTTATGGAAAAGTGTACGCATATATGTCTAATTTTGAATTCATCTGGGAATGATCACTGGGAATAGGGCTAAATGTCCTGTGGTATACATTATTCTTATTTAAAAAAAGGCTCAGAAGGAAATAATTTGTGGAGAAAATAATGAAAGGTTAGCTCTCCCATGGGTGTCTTAAGCTTTCCCACAATCACCATTACAACAGACTATATGCCTTTTCTGGCATAGATGGGACACATCAAATTCCTGACAAGTTCTCCTTGATGAGCCTATGGTTATTCTCACATAGGCTGGCTTTTTAAAATGTGGATTTCAAAACATGAGTAAGACCTGTGGCATTAAACACAGGCTAGATAAGTGAAAGACAGAATCAAGAATGTAGAAGTTTAAATAAAAGTACCATTACCTCATATGCTGGACAAATTTTGACTAAAGAGAAAACTTCAGCTTGATGTGTTCCTGAATTTTTCACAGTAAAGGTCACAGATTGCAAGGTTATATCCATTCTAAGGACTGGATATAAATTTCTGGCTTGTATGATGAAATGATTCGATAGCCATACCCTCTGCAGGACTTGAACAAACTGGGAATTCACATGATAAAGGTTTACTGTTATTACTACAGTGCTGGCATCTGTTGTGTCTCTACTCAGTCATTGCCTAGGATTGTAGTAGGTATAATGAAGTAAACGGTCTCTGCCCTGATAATCCTGACATGTCATAACAAGAGCTTCAGTTACAGTGGACTATCATGTGTTTTCCAAACTTCAGCTTTCCCAATTAATACCTGGTTGCCATTCTGCAAAATTTTGAGTTTATCTGTGTGAAGGCGGTGCCAAGGTGCTATTAGAACTTTTCCAAGAGATAAACCTTCTGAAATCTTCTGAGCGAAGGTATTATCTGTAAGCAGTATGTTTGCAAACTCATGTGCCTGCCTGCACGTGCACTCAAACTTTCAAAATTGCATTATTCTCACAGTTTAAAAATTTAAATCTAAACACCCCCCCCATCCCTGTTTTGTGCTTTTCCCCTTAAATTTCCCCTGAAACTTCTTGAAGATCTTTTTTGTATCACTACATCTTCTCTGTCCTCCAGAAGACATAAACATACTTATGCCTTGTATAAGTGAATAGCAAAAGTAACATTTCGTGTCTGTGTAGGTGTTCACAACTCTAGAAAAATATGTGTAAAATTACTTTTTTTTTTTTTGTCACACAGAATTTACAAGTGTAGTATGGAAAGATACAACACTTTCTAAATATGTTGAAGGTAGTAGCAAGCCCATGAGGATGGATTAGAATAGAATTCTTCCTGCTTCTTTCGTTATAGTGTCAGCAGTGGTAAAGATAGTAATGGATAATATGAAGTCCATTAAAGTATATAGTTTAGTAACATGATACAATACCCACAGTTTCCATGTGAGTGAACATGTTGCTTCAAAGATCAAAAAGGTCTTTATTTTACTAACAAGACTATAATGTCTCTTCAAAGGATTTACTTATATCTGGTTCTTAGAGATGGAAATTAGCAAACTTGCTAGCCTACTTGAAGAAAGCCATTTTATTTCTAGTGATACCAAGGGAAAATAAAAGTACTAAAGAGCTTATGGAAAGTAAGAGGATATATTTTTCTCTAAGTGCTTTATTTGATAGTATTAAGTTGTTTTATTAGCAATTTGCTCTAATACAGTCTTAATGTACAATAACTGTGTTTGGTTTTGTTAATACCACTGAAATCAGTAATGAGATCTGAGGGTTTTATTTCATTCTAATTAATAAGTGTTGGTTTGATACAATGGAAAATATGACATCAGTCATTTATATTGGGCTATTGCAGAAATGTTAGCACTTATTTTAAGGTATGTAATACAGTTTGCATTTGTGAAAGAGGAACCTTCTTATACGAGAGAAACACCTGCAAATATTTCATGTGGAAGCAAATATATGGTCTATTTTTCATTCCTACCTCATATTTCACAGGAACATTCATGCAACTAAAAGTCCATTCGAAGTAAGATAGGCTTTTTATTTATTTCCAGCAGAGCTTTGTTAGTTTTTTAATGAGAAGAAACACCAAAGAAGCTAAACTGATTCTCTGAGAAGCTCAAGCTGCAGTTAGATGACAGCTTCACTCCATACATAAATGTTGTTGCTTTGTGAAAAGGAAAAAAAGTCTTTGCAAAGAACCTTGAGCTTTTTTTTCTTGCTGTTTCAAGGAAGCAGAGGAACAGTTCAGGCTGAGTTGGATTTTCCAGTATCTGAAACACCTGTTTTGTTGGATTCTTAAAGTTGTAAAGGGTACAGGCTGCCCTGCACAGAGGTTTGGCTGAACTCAACTGGACTCAGTGACTTGGGAGCACAGATGATAAAAGTATGACTACAAAAAGTCTTTGGACTGGATTCAAAGTGTTGCCTCATATGAGCTCTCAGCTGCTATTCACCTCTGGTGGTGTCCAGCACTGAAGAACTGTGCTTTGGGTTGCTTTGATGTTCTGCACTAAAAAAGTCTGTCTGCAGTACACCAGCCAGGCCAGCAACAGACAACACTTGTCATTAAGTTCCCCCTTAGAGGAGAAAAGGGACCTTCCTGAGAGAGACATAGGGCTAGACCATGAGGAAATACTAAACAAGTGGGGTAATAGAACTGAAAGTGCATGGCTTATGTCTCCTAACACACTTGGCTGTATTTTTTTTTTTTGTATGACTTTGATACGGAAACATATTTTCAGCCTTCAACCACATATATAAGCTGCAATGGATTAGAAAATGCAAGAAAAAATGTATTCTTCCAGGCCAAGTAGCTGCAGTGGGATAGTTAATTCAGCATTAAGAGCAGAAACAGTAATTCTGTATTGCTTTCTTCCAAGAACTCTTGCTAAAATAGCATTTGTCTGGCAACTAATTTCCATTTACTAGGTTATTTTTAGTAGGCCTGAGAAACAGAGTCACTTGTGAGATGGGCCACAATACTACAGTGTGTTTACACAGTGCAGTGCCAGTGCAAATTATGTATAAGACATTAGGAAATAAACGGAGCATTTCACAATCTGTTTGTTGTGGACATGGCTTTTATCAATTTATTTTCCTCCATGCTGTATACTTTGTCATTTATATTTTGAATGAAATGCAGCGTGTAAGTTTGTGTATGTGTGTAGGCATGTATCTATACACATACAGAGATCAGTGCAAAAAAAAATGCAAATTTAGTTGAGCATGCAAGAGTAGTGCAAAATATGTATTTGTATTAGGTCTTCTATTAATAATGTGAAGTTTAAAACATGCAATTGGAAATTCTAGTATCCACACTACTTTTGCTTGTATTAAGCCATGAGCAGCATTAGTGTCACCTTTCATGTTTGTTTGTTCACTTATTTATTTCTTTAGCTTCCATTTTAAGATGGTTAGGTTCAGGTTTTTGGTTGTTCTTTTTTGTTGTTGTTTTTTGTTTGTTTGGTTGGTTGGTTGGTTTTTGTTTGGTTTGGTTTTGGTTTTTTAGTTCATGAGTGTTGTCGACAGTCTTGGGTCAGGGGTTTTTCAGTTTAGATTATCTCTCGGTTGGTTTGAGATTTCTTTAAGTTGCTCAGTAATGCTTTTTTGTGTTCTCATATTGGTTATTACTAAATACAGAGATTACAGAACAAAGCTACCAGTGAGTTTAGTCATGATTTATTGAGGAATTGTGCTTAATTATTAGTTCAGAAGAATGACTAAGACATAGCCATTCAATATTTTGATTTTCTTAGAATGGAGTCATGTGTGTGCTACCAGAACAAAGCTTTTGCTGATGGGTTGGAATGAAAGAGCAAGCATGCAAAGACTTTTAATTTAGACTCAAGTATTGGTGAAAGAAGTGGTTTCTGTCAGACCAGTATTTATCTATTTTAATTTTTTTTGTTTGTTTTATTTTAGACAGGAGAAAATTACCTATAAATCCTGTCAAGTAACTTATTTTTTGATAAACAACTTTGAAAAAAACCTTTGTTGTCCTTAGATATGGGTCTTACTTCATGTATGCACACAAAGGAGTGCTTTATTGATTGATTTAATTCTAGCTGACTTTTTCAGTTGTACCATTTATGCAAATTTATAACTTTTTTTCAATCTAAACTGTGAGAAGAATATTAATAACTAATTCTGCATTTACCTGGCTAATTTGCATACATTTGTGTTGTATGGTAAATCACATGAAAACCTACAGGGGAAAGGCTGAGCTCTTCTAACAACTAATAGGCTATTTTTTTTCTTCTGACTTGCACAAATTGAGAAATATTGCCTGTGGCAAACATAATGGAAAACTGCATTTTTAATGCTCTCACACATACTCATTTCTGTACAAAGAAAGAAGTAGATGACTCTTCTTAAAAATAAAACTTTCTAAAGCTCTGTAGCTGACACAGGATATTGGATGTTAAAATACTTCAGGTTGGTGGAGTTACAATTTGCAGGTTGTACAAAGTTACCTGTGTATTGGCTTTGACTAATGGGAGTGCTGAGAGGGCTAGAGGAAAATCACAGCTATAAATATTTTCTTCTGAAGAGATTGTCTGTAAATTGCAGGTCTAAGAGAAATGCATAAATGTGGGTTTCTGATGGACAACATCCAGCATCCTGTGTACTGGGTTGCTGCAGGCTCTCTCTTTGTGGTGTTTCTTCAGATGCTTACAGAAGTTATATGTGCAACCCTTTTGACTGGTATTTAGTCAAGCTGTATGCATGTGGCATCTCAATTTATGTGGTAAAAAGTTCAGAATTGAGCCTCTATTGGCTTCCCAGTCTGAAACAATACTTCTGTTCAATAGTTGTGGTTGGGAAGCACTTATCAGTGCCAGAGTTTGTGTAACAGAGGATGCTGGCAATAGTACATCTACAATGAACTGAGGTGAGATGTGGCTTGATTTCTCAGTTCTTGCCTACAAGGAGACCCTGTTTGCTGTATTTCCTAGCAGACATCAGAAGAAAACATTCATCACATTTTTCAAAAATGCAATGAGAACATTGCCTTGTCTTCTGTGTTTCACAAACAGTGCTTTATAATCCCTTCAGAGAATACTCCAAGTGAACTGGTAATAGAAATTGAAATACAAAATAGTTAGAGAACTGCCATCTGCAGAGGCATGGTGAGGGTGTTGTGTTTCTCCATAGGGAAAGGATGTTTTTTACCAGTGTCTCCCCATTCTAAATAAAGGCACTGTTGGAGCGCCTTAGATAAATGGAGTGCTATTTCCAACTGAACCAGTTTTGCTTTCTAATAAGGCCCACAGTGGCTTGTGCCATGAATGTTAAATGTCTTGGTAGTTCTAAAGGAAGATTTGAACTGCATTTGTGATTCCTTTTTTTACTCTGTATCTGGACTTGCATTTTAAGGAAAAGTGCAATTCTATAATTAGAAAGTTAAGAATGAGTGACGAGGCAAGCAGAGGTAATGACTGATTACACGTGAATATCAATAAATAGGATGGTTGAGACACTTTAAATGTGGTATCCTGATAACTTGCTTTTAGGTTAGAAACTTAGCCTCAGGTATTTGCCAGCCAAACTGTTACCTCTCTTAGGAAATAATTACTTCTTTTGTCACATCAATAGCAGGTCTTGATAACTAAGTTGCTTTTGAAATTTTAATTTATTTATTTTTTGTACATTTCCTTTTCAATTAGCTTATTTTGTATACTGATTGCTCCATATCTTGATGACTCCTTTAATGAGTTTTTGAGATCTGTTGTAGTAAATTGAACTGCATAACTGTTTTCTCTATATGCTACTTTTTTGTTTTCTATCTGCAGCTTTCTGCAGTCATTGAATAACTCTGCTGATTGCTACCAGGCTGAAGAAGGACCTAACCTGTTATTTATATCTACTATATTAATAAAGTACCATGTGTTTTCTAGCTGAGAACTACTTAGGACTGAGATGAGGGAGTTGTATAACTTTTTTTTATATTTAAAAATAGCTAGCAAATACAGAAATATTTATGGTTTGGCTCTAGATGAGGACAGAATAATTTTCATCACTCTCTTTCCTTTCCTTACAGGGTATAAAAATGGTAACCAGAAGCGGTTCAGAGACGAGAAATTTTCCCATCTAATTTGCCTTTATAAGCTGTTTTCGGATCCAGCTTGGACCTAATCCTGTGTGCAGTAGTTCATTGTATGTTTTTTTCCTAGTTCAACTAATGCAGATGGAATTCTCATCAGAAGAATACAACGCTCATGAGTTAAATTTCTTCTCAATTGTGAAATCTTCCTATTTAAAAAAAAAAAACAATGAAGAGACCAAACCAGTTATTTTTATAAACACTGAGATACTTTCAAGTATCTTGTGATTTCAGAGAGATTTTAGTGTTCACTTTCTTCTCACCCCAAATGTTTGTGTAACCATGAGGTCTAAAGTATTTTCTTTAAGAGAGGGACCCAGGAGATTTTCGTGAAGTTGCTGGTAAAGGTGAAGTCAGGCAAGGGAGGTGGGAAGTATCATAGGAATTGTAATAACATGTAGGAACTAGCAACACTTCAGAGTTCCTCTTCTCTTTTCAATTGTTATTCTTCCTGACACAAACTAAACCAGTCAGATCTTTTCTAACCTAATATCATTAATGAAAAAAGAAGTGGATATGACCTATTTTGCTTCTTATAAGGGAGGTTTTTCAAAGGTTTCTTTTTTGTTTTGCAGCAAGGATTCTATTGCCTTTTTTTTTCCCTTGGGAATTCTGATTTTTGGAATGAAAAATGTTACTTGGGACAGGGTCCATTAGCATCAGAGGTTTCTCCCTCTCAGAAATGGCCTGTATTTTTTAGCTAATATCACCTTTAAAATGGGCAAACATAAAAGTCTTGTAGCAAAGCCTTAGGGTCTAACCTGGTTTTGTTCAGAAAGGAGAATGAAATTTCTTGTTGTACCACCTAGAAAGGAAATGTTTTCTTATACTGTAGCTATTTTCAGAGGAATGTAGCAACAACAGCAATGGTTTACCTGAGAAGCAGCTTTAACAGATCCCAACTGACAAGGAGCAGTTCTCTTTCTCCTTTTCTGACACTTTCCAAAGGGTGGTACAACTGGTCTTAAAACAAGAACTAACATAAATGTATGTTTTTTTCTTCTAAGATGAAAGGGAGAAAGGAAGAGGAGGGAGAGTGAAAGTAAAAGAAAGGAAGAAAAAAAATTGATCGCAGTCATGCATCTTGGCAAACAGTGTTTAATTTCTCAGGAAGGCCAAAGAGGTTGCAATATATCCCTTCATCACATTGGTCTTGGTTGTTAAGGAAGATGGAAGTGCTGAAAAATGATACTTGATTTTTTGGGGTAGTTATTATTATTCATTCTGAAGGTGTAAAACACTGATTAAGAGGAATATTTCTGAGTTTACAGCAAACATTGACAATACATAATTTCTCTGGAAAGAAGAAAACCACTATTTCATATTTCTCGCTAAGACTGTGGCAGCTTCTGGAATGACAGTTTAAGTGTAATTGTTGCGGTTGCAATAGGACAGTTCTTCATAGTTGCAAGAGTTTGTAAAGACTGGTGGAAAAGATTTCAACAGTCAATGGATTTTTATATTTTTCTTCCCAAGAATATGACAAATTACCATCTGTTATTTGCTCCTACTTGCATGTAAATATTATGTGAACATATGAACTTCAATGTACAATGCATTAATTTTCTGTTTTTCGAGAAAGAATAGATTTTATATCCGGATGGGATATTATTAGATTCTAGCTATCCTAGCTAGTCCGTGGTATTCTAGTTAGTCACTGACTTGCAAGAGTGTACTAATAAAAAGCAGTTTAAATAAGCAAAACATGCTTTTTTTTCGGGACAAAAGCAAGAGTATGCAAGCAACAAAGCAAAAATTTGCCTTTAAATAAATGTGTGGCATAATGCAGTTCTGAAATAATTTCTGGGCAGAAAATATCTGTCAGTGAGAAATGTACTGTAGGGATTCAGTTTTGTCTTAGGTTACAAATGTGATTTTCACCTCTATCCTAGTAATTCGGCAATGACTGTAGGATTCTTATCTTTTGAGAAATTTACAACTGTCTGTGTAGCCTTAACAAAGTAATTAGCCAGTTGCATATATTCAATTTCCTGAAGATAGCCACAGAAAGCAAATATTTTGCCCTAAATAGCTCACCAGTTACCGTAAACTCAATGGGGGGAAAATTTCTGACTTCGTAAGATGCTGTAGTCAAAGGTAGCTGTTAACTCGTAACTGTTTGGTATTGTAGGGGCGGAGCATCATTCCTACATGCTTTTGTGTTTTGACTAAAAGAGGGGAACAATTTTTCAAGAACTTTGATGATGCAGAATGAGAACATGAGCTGTATTAGATTCTTTATGTTGCTCCTTTTTTGTGTTTGTACAGAATTTGCTAGTTCTTGGTAAGTTCTAGGAAAAATCTGATGCCTGCCCCACAAGCACATAATCAGAGACTTAGGAAATTTATTTCAAATTAGTTGAGGAGCTGTTCAGGTGTGAGCTTAGCATGAAGACAAAGAGTTCATATGTCTATGTATAAATAGTTTTATTTGTTTGTCACACACAAGGACAGAATTTATAAAAGTGGATGAAATAAGGTAAGCAGAGGAAACTAACATCTTGTCAGCCCAATCATCTTTTCCTCTAGTGGCCATTTAATGCAGAATGCAGCTCATTCTGCTCCAATACACAGATTTTGAATGCAATGAAAGAAAAGCTACCCCTCAGTGCTTCAGGTAACATTTTTAGCAATAGCTCTTGAGGAGTTTTCGAGAAAAAAAGGTGAATGGTCTTTCACAAGTGAAAATCTTCATGCCCAAGTCAAGTTGTAGTTGAACTACAAACTTAGCTTTGTAGTGAGCCAATGTACAATATCAGAATTGCAGATATTGAGGAAATTTGCCAATGTGTAAATATTGGCAGACAGTGCTCAAGGGACACTTTGGTGGTGAGAGGCAGGCATATTTCCATATTATATTGTAAGCAAGAATGGTTAGAGAAAGTTTTCACAACAGCACTTTTTCCTGTGAAATATGTAGGTACTGCCACGACCTTTGTGGGTGACCTTTGCATTAGGGCTAGATGTATTTTGACTTACTTTTTTTTCTCCTAATATAGTAAGTATTCTTAAAAACGAAATACTTTCAATGGGAAATTATGAGGTCAGAAAGAAGGAATAAACTAATTTTGGTATAATACGGAGAATCATGCTATGACTGTAGCGAGATAAATATTTTCTCAACAAAGACAGATGCTTATGGAGACTGAGTTTGCTGAAAAATTTAATGGTGTGTATTTCTACTTTGCTAGAAGTATATAGATAGTTTCATTTTTACCACTGCCATCTTTCATGTAATTTTGTTTTTTCATCCCTTTTTGGGTTGTTGAAGTCTATGGCCTAATGTTTCAAGGTCAGCTTTTCTCTGAGTATTCTATATTCTGAAGCATTTTTTCAGTGTGGACACATCCATTATAGCAAAAACCGTATAAACAAGCATTCAAGAAACAGGTGTGGAAAGGTGAAAGGAGGTAATGAAACATTGAAAATAACATGTGCTTCACTCCTTCCATGTACAATAGTAAAGAAATTAATTTGAGTAAAACCTGCAGTTATTATATGCTTTTGCATAATCTAGCTACTTTGTGAACTTAAAGTCCTTATGTGTGTTCAGGGATTGAAGTGTGTCCAGTCTTTCAGATGAAGGGAAGAGAAAGAATATTTCATTTCAGCACAAAGGGTATTTTGGATTTTCACCCTCTTATTCTTCTGCTAATTTTTCCTTTTTCTTAATTTTACAGCTTCTGCGATCCCAGATAATGGAAGGAGATCCTGTCTAAAGCTTAAGGTGTTTGTGCGACCAGCAAGTAAGTTCTTCAGATTAAGTTTTTGAGGGTGGCTTTCTAGTGCCTGCTTTAGTGTGTGGTCTAGTAAACAACGATTTTTATTTTTTTTTTACTGTTAAATCTTGTAGCTGTTCTGTACATACAGCAATGTTTGTGTTATGATTTTCATTGTATTTTCTTATTGTTTTTCAAAGATTCATAAGTCTTTGTTTGAATTACAGTTGCTAACTTCTTTCTTGAACTTTGAACAAATGAAAGACTTATGCTGGCATTTGGACAAGTGCCACAGACTTTAAAATAAAGATATGCTTAATTATGTATAGTAAATAGAGAGAAAAAGAGGAAAAAAGGAAAGTGGGGAGTGTAAGGGTGTTTCACTAACATATTTGGCTGTTATCTCTATTTTTGTTATAGACAGCTGTATGAAAACTATAGGTGTTCATGATCGTGTTTTCGATGTTAACGACAAAGTAGAAAATTCATTAGAACCAGCAGGTTAGTATGCTTAGAGAATCTTTTTTAACAAATGCGTGTATCCTTCTGGTGCTTCAGTACTTTTTTCCCTCTTCTCTCTGCATGCTTTGCATGGTAAAACTGCCCTGCTTTTGCACATCTCTAGCAGTGCTTATACAGCTTACGGTATATTGCTTGTATCTGTGTTTAATGCAGGGAAGTAAAAATGTTGCTTTATTTGTTTTCTTGGGGTGACATGGTTTAGTGAAATTTGGTGTGTGCCAGTGTAAAATTTCCACCAGTAACCTGGAGCCACTGGCCCACCCAAGCCAAATGCTTAGCATTTGGCAACACTCTATTTACTAATTGGACACAAAGTTTTAGAAATAAAGCCAATGGGCACACTTCATTTGTGTTAGGTGGTTTGAAAAGACTTTCAGAAAAACAGGACCACTGCTTCTTGAATGCCAGCATAGGACATAGGTATGCAACTAACTGAGTTTTTGTTTAAAAATAAACTAGTCCTTTAGAATTATATATAGTTGCGTGTAACTTGGTTAGGTAAAGTATCATTTTACGTATGTGCATGTGCATACACTCACACACACTGATGTATAGACAAATACATAAATACAAATTTCTCTCCTGCTTTTATTGAAGCAAACTGAAGTCTTGGGGGGCTTTTCTTACAAAACACTGCTTTAGGAATAAGTATGCTCCTCATTTGCCCTGGGCAAAGTTACATTAGCCTCCACCATCAGTTAAGCCAACATGTCTCCATGTGGAAAATGCATATGTATTGTTTGTGTGGCTGAAGCTTGTGATAGATAGAAATATATATAATTCTAGGGGTATGAGTAAGCTGAATGACTTAAAAGGAGTTAAAATTAGGTAGGTGTGTAGGACAAGTATTTGCAATAGTGGGAGACCTGTTCATTTTATATGTACCTACACACTGCTTGCATGTTGCATTAAAGCCTCAATAATTAAAATAAACAGTCAAATACACAATTGCATCAGAAAATATTGCACATATATAATTTAGTATATACCCCAAAGAATAGATTAGTGAGATATTTTTCCTCTTATGGTATTGGAATATGAAATATCATTATATTTGCATATATAACGGCATATTATTTTGTTATATTTTTATATATTTTGATATAT